>RPOG01001850.1:0-122012 GCA_008086565.1 Thalassoma bifasciatum
CTCAGCCCTATGTGCAGCCTTACATTAATGTATCACGCAAGTGTTACTGTTGCTGTAAGTGTTGCTTCAGTATAGGCCTGTTGTCCAAGCTCCATGGCATAGACCGGCTGTCTAGGTATTGGTAAAAAAAATGATGTTATTTCTTCATCTCGATGAAATTTCCTGTAAATATAATGTATATGACTGTAATCCAATATACAGTATTATACTATAAAGGTAAATAACAGTACATGCACTGTAATATAGCAACATTACTGTCATCCCTGCTGCCATTATTTTACAGTGACATTAAAAGTGTAGTCGATTACAGCTTGGCTGCTGTCGCTGCATGCAATACATATTTTAATATTCTAATATTCCCTCTGAATTACTGCATCAATGCTTAATTTTACCCTTTGATAAATAAAATAGTACAATTATACTGATACTAAGAGACTTATCTATTTAGGTCCAATGGATCTGATGTTCTACTTTAAAACAAGCAGCTGCTTAAAAGCTTCAAACTCGTTGAAATGTCTAGTGGCGTGATAGGCCTTCCTGCTGTGGCCTTGTTCTGAAAGACCCTCAACAAAAAGAAAAACAGAACTCAAAGCAACAAAAAGTTTCTGACGTGAACCCTTGAAAAAAGTATCTCAAAAGCATGTAAATGCAGGAGAACTCTGGAGGATAAAGCTGAAAGTACCAACAAGCAAAAACAAAAACAAATAGGCCTGTTCAATATCTCTCTTCATTCAGACAGACAGGATGATCTTGCCCTGGGCAGGAGAAGAGGAAAAGATGTACACAACAGTCTGGAGCTGCATAAACAGCAGCGATCTGTCCAGAAAACACTCTGGTATATGAGATCATCAACGCTTTCACATGCTGTGAATAATGAGGGTTTATTAAAGCAGCAGGATTAGTAGATTTGTTCAGTATGAGTCATAGAGTTGAATGAAGGTGAATGTTTGTTTGTTTCAACATGAAGTAGGAGATCACAGGTGGTTGATGCAAAGAGTGAACGCTCACACTTAAAGTTGGACTTAAAGCTGTAAAACTTGTGGTCCCAACGGGGCGAGATTGCACTTTTTTGGAACTTCAGAATTATTGCTTTAATTTATATAAAAAAAGATAATGAAAACACAGCTAGTGACAGAATCAAACCTCCAAAGAGAAAAACACACTGATAACAATATACCTCATGTGGAACCAGCCATGGTATTTACTTATTTGTTTATCCATCTATTTATGCACTCACAAGTTCATTTTAGTTATTTATGTTTATATTTATTCATTCTTCATGAGTTGAGCACTCCCGTTATCATTTCCATTCTAACTTTAAGCTGTTATCATCCTCTTTATTACCTTATTTATTCACCGCTGTAATTCACTTATGTTGTTTTTATCTTTTCTATTGTCCCTGTTTGCTTTTTTTACCCCCTCTCACCTCTGGTCCTCATGTTCTCATCATTGGGTCTTGCACTGCCTGGGTTCTCTTCTTTTCTGCTTCTGTTTGGTCGGTATGATTGTTTGTTATATATTGTTCATTTAGATATTGTTTCTCTATTTTTGATTCACTGTTTGTTTCTTGATTTTGTTGTGGAACTCTGTTGTTTTTAAAGGTGCCCTATAAATAAAGTTATTATCATTATAATGCATCAAGTATATTGGACAGATCACCTTCCTTTATGTGTGATGAGCAGTGAATAAATACATATCCACCAATTCTATACAACTTACAGTAAGGAGAAATTATTAGTTTTGGTAACATTAAACATGTCTACATGGCAATCCTTGTCTTTTCTTGCAGGTCATACTGACCACATGTAGATATCGTATCACTGTGATGGGTTATTATGTTACCTTTTGCAGAGTTGACACCCCTCAAGTTTTATAGAAATTGAAGTTTTTAGGATTGAAAGCTCTAACACTGTCACCAAAAACATCTGCAGAATACTTTGCTTATTAAAACTTTAAGGAAATGATGCTTAGTCGGGAGGAGAATAATATGTTTAAGTGGAGAAAATATTAAACACATCCCCTCCTTCGTTTACTCGACCGTTTATTTTTAGAAACACGACAAATTAGATCCAAACTCTCCTAAAAAGCTATTATTTCCTGGCCCTGGTGTTTTCAAAGGTGTGTGCAGGTTTGTGTGCGAGTGTGTCTTCTCACTCATTTCCTCTCTCTCCAGGATGAGGTCCTGACAGTAATCAGGCGAGTGGATGAGAACTGGGCAGAAGGCATGCTGGGAGACAAGATTGGCATCTTCCCCATTCTCTATGTGGAGGTAGACAGACATTACACACACTATCTCTCTCTGTCTCTGTCTCACACACACATGCAAACTACTTTTATATTAGCTTTCAAAGGGAGCTGTAAAACAACAGCAACATTACAAAAGAAAAGCTGTTTAAAGTGAATCTTTCATCATACTGTGGGTGTTTAGAGAGGCGGGTGTGTATATATTATTTTTTACTCTATGTGTCTGCTTTGACATTGTATAATTTGAATTTCCTGTTTGAAGTATCAGCTTGGGTGAAAAGTAGCCATTAACAGTATCCAGAACTGATGCAGAACTGATGGATTGATTGCATATACTGCAGAAATAAAAACCAATAATCTCATTCTGTGTCAAGCTGCTGTTGCCTCAACTTAAGTCTGCCTGTTCCTATACTTCAGCAGCTTTTTCACATCCTTTAAATGAAACAGTGACTTTTGCACCTGTCTGAAAATATTATTTTGTGCAACTCTACCCTAGAGAAAGAAAAAAAAAACTTATTAGAAGTTTCTACTTTTATATATACTGTACATCTTATCTTGCAAGTTTCATGCTATGATCAAATCTTGAAGGTGGCCACTTTTGCATTTTTCTTAGTAACATAAAAAAAGGATTAAGTATCTGTAAATCAAGTAAAAACTATGCACTATATGCCTGATTTAAAGATGTATACTTCTCGTATATGAATATATACAATCATTTACAAGTTTTCTGGGTGTAAAGGGGAAAAAATTTGCAGGGATATTATGCATTCTTTATATGCATCATGTAAGTTTATGACATGTCATCTTATTAAAATGACCCTAGCTGAAGAAAACACATCTATGAACATGTACCATTTCATTTCATTTTATTCAGGTTTATTTTAACTCACAGAAATCAACTTCATGGTCAACTGTTTTCTTTATATTTTTTTTCTGTAAGGATTCTTATAGGTTAGTCTATGGAATTTACAGTCCAAAAAATACTTAATATGTGTGAATTTATACAATTTCATTCAAGATACTCTTGTCAGAAACCTATGAATTATATACTAAAGTGACATGACTTTATTTGACCCAACTCAGACACTGCAATGGGATCAAACAGAGTTTAAACCAACAAGGCCAAAACTGCCTTGTTACAACCAGTTTCTGTCACTACAGTTCTATTCCAGTGACATATTTAGTGTCCACAGTCAAGTTTGATTACTGAACATTTTACTGCAAGTGAATGGATGTTAACAAGGCAAAGGTTGTTACTTATTCATTTTGAGTCACTGAGTTAAAAGGAAGAAATTCTGCCTGAGCTATTCCCAGTCTAACAAAAATGAGACAGCACGTATCAGTGTAAAGGCAGAATTTACTTTTGTTCTCATGTGAGAGATTTTGAAATGCATGTTATCAACATTTATGTTTTCCAATGTAAACTTCAAAAGAAAAATGCAGTATATAAGGGTAGAGTGATTCTCAAATGAATGGACTTGAGTCAGTTGAGTCAGCAAATGCGATGCTGAGATGCTGAGCATCACATTCCAACACTATAAATTTTCCTTGCAGGAAAAGCTCCTCATTTAAATTTTGTAAGTTTTTTTTTTTTTTTTTTATGATACTTGGAAGGCTTGAGTTTCACTGCTTCACATTTCTACTGATGATATTGTTTGTGAATTTACTGTCATGTATTGCTCTGATAAGTCCCCAAATCACACGAGATTCATATTGTACAGCTTTACTAAGGATCTGATATCTGGTTTGACTGTCATTTGCATTGCTAACTAGGTTCACATTAAAGGTAGAGTATGCAGAATTTTCATGAAAATAAAAAAATTAGGTTTTACAGGAATAATCCTGCTCAATCGTCATCTCTGGGCCTCTGCACTTGTGTGACAGTGTCTGTGTGACAGGTTCTGTGTGTGCCCCACCCCCTTGTAGACCCCCTCCCCACCTGTTTTGTTTGTATTGATATTATCCTGGACTCTGGGCACTTCTGGGCAGAGAGCAGGAGTCTTTATGGGTGATGACCAGCCAATCACAGCGTGCCCAGTGTATATGTGACTTTGTGTAATACCGACAGCGATAGCACCTAATGCCGATAGCAGCTACAATAGCGGCCCTAACAAAGAGAAAGACAGATGCGTACGGCTTTTGAGTTTCTCTCGCGCGATGCTGCAGGTGCTGGCAGGGCTGTTTTTGACCATCTATGGTGTTTGAGAAGCTATGACTGTTAGCCATGTTATTAGCTACGGTCAAGGGCAGTGAGGAGGAGACAAGTTTGTATGCTGTTCGAAAATAGAGAAACGAAAACTATTGAAAATTTCTGCATACTTCACCTTTAAAGAGACACAAACTTTAAAAATTTGACCCTTTTTCCCATTTGGGTATCATCTTTTCCAACCATATTGTCTGGGTTGGAAGAAGTGAAAAACTGTGAGATTGTAAGGGGAACTTGGATTCAGTGTCAGTGCATTCGGGTTACAAGAAGCAGAAAAAACTGTTTGTTTATTACCCTCCGTCAAACATTTCAGAGAAAATTAAAACATCCCAGAAACACATTTATGAAAGCTGTTTGAAGCTACACTGATGGAGTTTTCTGAAAGGGATTTCCTCGAGGCGAAAGGATAAAAAAAAATAAAAAAAAAACATCTTACCTTCTTTCATCACACCATGCCTGTCAAGAATGAAATATACTTTTCTTTAATCCTTGAGCAAATGAACAAAACATTGTGCGCAATTTGCTCAGGATCACATTAGAGCCAATCAAAGCGAGCTACAAAAAAAAAAAAAAAAAAAATCCATCAGCGGGAACATGAAGGTCTCGCTTTACTTAAGGCTTCTCTTTCTATCACCACCAATTTGCATTCACACTGTTTCCCTTCGCCAAAACAAATGATCACACCTTCAAATGTGACAGGAGGTTCAGTCAAACGGGGAGGGCTTGAAATGTCTCGGTTGTTTGTCAAGACAAAAAAAAGACTCTCACCCAGAGTGTTGTGAATTCATGTAGCTCGGAGAAAAGAGATTAGAGGCACAGAGATACTAATGCAATGACTCATCCTTTATGATGCTTTTCAACATCGTTAGACTTTTTCCTCTGCTGTTAAGAGAAAATACTTTCAATGCCAAAAACTTCGCTTTTATTGATATCTGACTCCACTCAGGGGGAGCCTTTGTTCTCCTAATGTTTTGTTTTCAAGCTAGTGATCCCTCAATCATGCTTTTTTCTATCCTATGATTTGTTTTTTATGAAGGCTTTTGACTCTGATTGACACCGTTATGTCCCTGAAATTAGCTGATTGACTAAAGCGCTCTCTTAAGTGACCATGATTAAGGCGTAGGCTGAGGAAGTCATGACAAACACAAACAGACACACAGGGGTCCCCATTAGATAGAAATGCATTAATAATGCAGAGCTCTCCATCACTCAGACACAGCAGGAGGTCACTTTATGTGTGTGTGTAGTGAGAGCTTAATGAGAAGGCCCCATCTGGACTTCTGCTGATCTGTGAGTGTTTGTGTTGGTGTGTCTCTCTGGATTTAAAGTACCTCTTAAAGCTGTTGTGTCACAGCTCTGATCTGAGTGCAGACTGCTCTGTGTGTTAAGATTTGGGGTCTTGGTTTATTAATTAATGCTGAAGGGTTTCCAGATGGTGGGGATGCCAATGAAATTGTCCAAATTACATGGGAAGTGTGTAAAGTGATGAGCGGCCCCTACAAACAGAGAATATTGTGGCTGACTGATCTGCAGCAGCCTGAAACATGATACACGATTAGAGTTGGTGCACATTCATCAGCACATAAAGTCCAAAACAAATGCAACAATTGAAACAATGCTAATTAAAAAATGTGGTTTGATCAGAGAACTGCATTAATACATATATGAAAATCAAGAAACACAGAATACACATGCAGAAAAGTCTTTAAATTGAAGCATGGCAATGTAATAACTAGTTGATAGGTGTCCATTTATTTATTTATTTTGTCAGTTGTATAGAAGCCTGTTTCCACTAGTTGAGAAAATAAGAATTGAAACTTGGCTTCGTTGAGAAATTTTTCCTTGGCTATATTAAGTCAAAATTTTGAGATACAAAGTTGATATTATGAGATAGAAAGGAAGGAACCTGAAGAAACAGTAGCTTTACTTTGGAGTGAGCTCTCGCTGCTGTTGAACGTCATAGAGAAATGGATTGTGGGTACATTGAGACTTTAAACGTGGCTTTACCTCAAAGAAAATATTATCTTTGCTTGCAGACTTGCATGGGGTAGTGCTGAGCAAAGCCTTGAAAAGATTTAAAAGAAGAGGTGAAGGGACGCTGGAGCATATGAATCTCAACATTTTTGACTTTTTATCTCATAATTTCAACTTTTTATTGTGTAGTTTTGACCTCATTTTTCTTAATTTTGACATTTTATATTGGGATTTCAACTTAATATGGAAAAAAAAACACCACAACAAAGCCAGTTTTTCATTTTTATTTTTTCATCTTGCTAAAATGGGCTTCTATATATTTGAATTCAGTAAAGCCTCATTGTAAATGAATGGAGTAGCATTCAAAGTCATGAGACTTATTGAGCTAAGAGAGCTAATGTGCACTTGAGAGCCTGACAGCTGTCAATCAGATTATTATACCACCAGCTTCTTGGCTCAACCAGAGTTATAGCTGATTGAATCCATGCTTAAAAGCAGCAACATTAGCATAGCTAGCATCCATCCCAAAACCTTGTGTTTCTAAGTGGAGTCAATGGTTGTGGTTCTAAGAGCCAAGTCTCAGTACCGAATCCTTTTGTTGCTCGGTTTTACTCACAGCAGAACTTTGGTTTGATTGACAACATTTGCGGCCATGCAGCCAATCACATGTGAGGACACAGGGTAATATTGTCACATGATGGCCGAGAGGGGGACAGTCAGTCAGGAATAGCGTCTTGTCCCCAATCAGAGGGTTAGAGAGCAGTCAGCTTTGAGGAGCAGAGTGTGTGCAGTCGTGAAAACGTTTACGTGGGTGACATCAGCAAACCAAGCATCTGCATCAGCATCCTTTTCTTTGTTTTGGTTGTGTTTTTTTCTTCTTATTTTTTCTTTTGCAAAAAAAGTTTGATCAAGATATTGAACAAAATAGACTGCTTACTTTTGTAACAGAACAAATCCATGAAACAAGGCTTCTTGTGTATTAATAAAAAGGGTTTATGAGAACACAGGTTAGACTAAAATATAAAGCTACAAATGAAGCCAAATTAGGAGCTGTTTGAGAGCCGGGCCTAAAGAATCAGCTCTCTGAAAAGAGCTGAACTTCCCATCACTCGCTGAAGCAGCAAGGCATGGCCCACAAGACACTTTGATTCTGTCTGTCATTCTGTTGTTTAATGAAAACCGGAGACTATTTGATATAGTGACATCATGACTGATGATGTGTGATAGGAGCTTCTCAAACCAAAAAAATTTTTTGAACCAGCCTATAAAACTGTATATTTTTTCTGCAAAGACCAGTTGTTTTTATTTATTTATTTTGTTTTGCTTGGTGTTTACCAGGCAATTAGTTTACGTTTTTCTAAATGTGATTTTGTTTCTCAGGTTTTCCACTTTATTTTTCTTTCATCTTTTTATTCATTTTTGGAATGTTGAGTTCCACTTCAGTTTGTATGACTTTCTGTTTTAGTTTAAGTCTTTTTCTGTTATATAGTACAGTATAGTGGTAGAAAAGAGTTCAGGTACAAGATAGTGCAGAAAAAAATGTCTGGAAAAAGCATTGTAAATACATAATTCAGTGTTGGTTAGTCATCCTTTTTTTGCAAAGCCATGTTATTTTTTCTGTTTTTTGTTTCTTTTTTCATTTTTTATTTGGTTCATCAAAATGTATTCCTCCTCATTTTCACTTTCTGTTCGTTTTCATTAACTATAACGACCTTGGTGTGTGTGTGTGTGTGGTTTCTGATGAGTCTGCAGCCAACCTTGAGCGAAATCTCCATAAACTGCTTTTTTAGCTTTTCCTCCCAGGCTTCATATTTTAAGAATGGTGTTTTCTGCCTAATAGATACATACACTGCTCTGACTTCCACTCTCTTTCCTTGAAATAAACCCAACCTCTGAGCACCCGCGAGGCCTGGAGCACTGCTTCTGTCATGTCACTCGTACACTTTTTTTTTTTTACATCTATTTTCCCATTTGTGTATTTTTGGATTTGTATTCCCACTTTATTTTCCAGCAAGCTTACTGTTAGATTTGATTTTTGCTGCATGATTTTATTTTGTTTTGATGGCTGCATGTGTTTGGCACTTTTGCATGTGCTTAAAGAAAGTACATTAAGCCTGAGAGTGCAGCATGCTCCCCTCAGTACAGACAGAGTGTATAGAAGTGGACGCCCTGTTTTTACTGCATATCTGTGCGTTTAAACCCTCTCAAAGGCAGAAACACTGCAATGTGACTTCAACAGGATTTCTCTGCAGATAGCTATTAAAGTTACAGTCTCTTTTCCCCTGTTGATGATCAGAAAGTCGAAAGTACATCTGCGCAGTTAAAACAAAGAAACCTTCAGCTTTACAACTCACATCATACACCGTGCAAAGCTCTGTAGTTGCACTGAGTTGTAGTGTTTTTCTCTTTGCTATTGCAATATCAAACCAAAGCCTCATTCAATTAGACCCCTGCTGCGCTAACATAGTCCTAACCTTGAAGTGAAAGACTGACTTTTATTCACCACACTGAGGTCAGTGAGAACACAGTGAAAAATACATCAAACATTGAATCATGAAGCTTGCAGAGCCTTGAAATGGAAACTTTCCTTGACAAGTGCAAACTTTTGTTGTTATTCTTTAGCTTGTTATTGAAGTCAATGTTGGATGACTCCATAAAATAGATTTTTTTTTTTTTTTTTAATTTGATGGGAAAGTAAATGTTTCATTATCAAAACAGAACAATTTAGAGAAATGGTTCCCTACCTTTTCCAATGAATAAAGAGGCCCTTTAATGCTTTTTCTGAGCACTTTTTTTTATTGAAGATTGGCCATAAAGGACTGAACTGAATACAGGAGAAAAAAATCTTTTGCACTTTGAAATTCTCTGAGCTTGTTCTCAAAAACAATCCAGAGGTATGGTCACATACTGTTCATGTTTTCCCTCAAGGTGATAGCACAGTTTACACGGCTTCAAGGCTTCATTTGAGAAAGTCTCAGAGCACACGGTGCTCAGCGGTAACAGTGCAGCTTCTGTACCTGTTCAAAAACAATCCCAGTGCTGTTCTTTCTCTGACCTCTTCTTTTATGTTTGACAGTGGGGAGATCATCTGTCAATCCTCCATCAGTCTCTTGTCTACCTTCACTTAAATTCTCCTTGTTTCTAGGCAGCTATCCATTTTTATGCTCCAGTTTTAGCATCAAACGTAAACACGTCAAGTGCAATGTAATCCCACTTCAAGGTGGTCTGGCCAATGACAAAAGTTCTTATCCTTCATTTGCTTGTCACATGACTAATACTTGAAGGGAAAACATAACAAGAACAATGGAATAATGAAAAGAAAATTTGAATTTTTCAAAGGGACTGTGAGGACTTTCTGAGTGATCTGGAACTGGACTGGATTGATTCATGGCATGTCTAAATCTCGATGATAACACCACGGTGGCTGACATAGTTTAGCAGTGAGAAGAGAGATGCATGTGTTTTTCTCTGCTGAAAACTTCTGTTATTCTTTTAGTAGTCATAGTGGAAACAGGAGCTCAACTGTCTGGCAGGAAAGGGACAGAGGTGCAGAGGAAAGCTAAACAAGAGAGTGATAGAGCAAAGGGTAGAGGCTAAAACACTAGCTAGAAGCTGAAATATAGGCTACGCTGTTTATGATAATGTTCATTCCAACCCACATGCAGCAGTTACTGCCGTGATCTGTTCAAACCTGAGAGTCTATACATTAAATGAAGAGTCAGGTGATGTTTTCACTGCTTGGTAGATGAGCACTGGTAAGACATAACCAGGATTCACGAATGTCACACATTACAGACACGTCTCAGAGCACCAAGCTGTGAAAATCGCTAATGTAGCCGGCTGCCAAACTACTGTCCAAACTCACAAAGTTTGCTACATACATATACACGTTTCAAACAACAGGGCTACGTAACTTTTGATAACTGCATTCCCCTGTTGCATTGCATGCAGTAAAAAGTGTTTAATAGAAGAGCCGATCTCCATTCACTTTCACTTTCAAGACAAAAACATGACAGTTTGCGCGAGTCGTTGCAGTTAACTTCATACAGATTCTCCTCACACTCAATTTAAACAACTTTAAAACTTAACTCAGAATTAACATTTAAACATTATGTTGAAATATAGTCACCCCCAACCCCCATCCCTAAGAAATAAATAAATAAATAAATAAACAAAGAAGAAAAAAAAACTACGATTTGAAAGATGATGTTTGGTGACTCACTTGCAGTATCAGTTTTGGAATAACTGGTTTAGAGAAAAAGTCTACAGAGACCAATCTTTGGTTATTAATGACTTAGTTTTCTATCAGCTGCCTCTGGTACTGTGAACTTCAAATATTCTCTCTATTGAAGTGTTATAGTAGATGAATAAATTATCCTTTGGGACAACTGAATACAGTATGACTTTGAAATAATGCTAATTATTATAATTTTATTTATAAAGCACCTTCATACCATTAGTTTACAAAGTGCTCTCACAGTAGACGCCCCAAAAAGACAAACAAAGTAAACTAAAAACAAAACAAAACGCCTGTTTAGTCTGACGTTGGAAAGTTCAAGTGGAGTGTGCTTGTTTCCTGTAGTTTCTATGTGGGTGTTGATATCAGAATCTGAATCGTTACGCAGCTTTTCATCGCTCTTTTAGTTTACTTGGACTTGTTATATAAACACTCCCCTCTACTTGACTTTGGTGAGATGAGCTGACTGAAAATGTGTCATAGCGGTATAGGTGGATTCGAGGTCAGCTTTGAGTGCGGTTATGAGGAAGATTCATGCAAATAGGAGCGAGCCGAGGACAGCTTTGTGATAGATTTGGTTGGCACATCATTACCTCTGTCTCTTGCTTTCTTTCTCTCTGTTTCTCTGCCTCTGCAGCGGGAGATCGTTCGCACACACACACTCTCTTCCCCACTGGTTAATGTGTGTCGATGTGCGGAGAGTGCATGGACATGCATGTATCTTGCTGGCTTATCATTTTTTCGCAGTGCAGATGTCAGCTCATCAGCTCCAGTGTTACCTGGAGAGACTCCGCCCCTCCTCTCGGCCCCTCGTAGAGGTGTGGAGTACAGAGAGTACAGTTAGCTCAACATATAATAGATGACCTTGGAGATTTCATTCAGCCAAAACACCCACAGAAGACTCAAATATTCCTCTCTCTCTTTAACATCACACTCTCTCTCACACACACACACACACTTACACACACACATCCCCTTATCTCTCATACTGCAGCATGACCTGGCACTACAGCAGAGGTATTTTAAGAGACACCAGCGTTTGTGAGGAAATGAGTGCATGGGAAAAGTTATTTGACTGCTTTCAATTTACTTTGAGTTTGTTGCATCGCTGACCTTATGTACATGTTTGTGTGTCCCTGCATGGTGTGTGTGTGTGTGTGTGTGTTAATTTACCAGTCTGCCTCGTGAGAGCAAACTGAGTTACATCCGCAGCATCAATCCATCATGCTTATTAGCATATGATTTGGCTTTCATTAGCATATCTATTAATATGGAAATGATACATCACTAACACTGAGCCTAGACAGGCTGACACACACACATACAAACACACGCTCGCTCTCTTCCACATGCACACACAAGCAAACAATCACACACACACAAACACAAACCCACTTAGAAGGAAAGCTTGACTTTGTCTCAGGGGATTTCTCAGGAGTTTGAGGTTACACCCGGCAGACATGATTGCGATATAAATTTGTCAGAGGGTGTATTAGTTTGTGTCCCTGTTTCATTTTTGACCTTTGTGTGTGTGTGTGCATGTGTGTAATCATGCCTGCAGACAGTATATCAGACAGCTTGTCCTCTAAATATCGCTATAAATTTCCATGCAGAGGTTTTCATTGATGATTCACTCATGTACTGTGGGTGTAACGTTTACTTAACATGGTTGTTTCTGCAGAGACAAGTGTTGAGCGCTGCACAAAGGCAACGTTATATATAGAATCTATCTGATGCAGGTGTAAGACAAACTCTTGTTGCGAAGGAGAAACCTTTTCTTTCACTTTTTCTGCATTGTAAGCATCTATGTAAAAAACAAAACAAAAAAAAACAAAAACATGCAGGTTGAAAAAATGCACTCACAGCCCCAATTCCAATGAAGTTGGGATGCTGTGTAAACCATAAATAAGAACAGATTACAATGATATTGGATTTTTTTTTTTCCCTTATGCTCAAAGACACGTTATTTATTGCTCAAGCTGATAGAGTTTATTGTTTTTTTTTTTTTTTTGCAAATATTTACTCCTTTTGAGTTTGATGCCTGCAAAAAGCTGGGACGCTGACAAAAATACAGGAATTGATGGATTTCATCATCTACAGTCCATAATATCATCGAAAGATTTCGAGAATCTGAAGAAATCTCTTCTCGAAAGCAGCAAGGCCCAAAACCAACATTGAATGCCCTTGACCTTTGACCCCTTAGGTGGCTCTGCATTAAAAAGCCACATCAGTGTGTGAAGGATATTGGCACGTGGGCTCAGGAACACTTTAGAAAACCATTGTCAGTTAACACAGTTCATCACTACAGTAACTATAGTGACAGTTCAAACTCTACCATGCAAAGACAAAGCCAGACATCAACAACAGACAGAAACTCTTTTTGGAAATCATGGATCTCGTGTCCTCCAGACCAAAGAAGAAAGGGACAATCCAGATTGTTCTCAGCGCAAAGTTAAAAAGCCAACATCTGTGATGATATAGGGATGTGTTAGTGCCCGTGGCATTATGGGTAACTGTCACGTGAAGGCGGCATTAATGCTGAAAGGTACATACATGTTTTAGAGCAACATATGCTGCCATCCAAGCAACGTCTTTTTCAAGAACGTCCCTGATTATTTCAGCAAGACAATGAAACCAAGACACATTCTGTTACAACAGCATGGCTTCGTAGTAAAAGAGTGCAGCTACTAGACTGGAACTGCCTGCAGTACAGATCTGTCTCCCATTGAAAATGTGTGGAACATTATGAAACACAAAATATGACAATGAAGACCTTGGGCTGTTGAGCAACTGAAGTTGTCTAGCTCCAAAGCTTCAACAATTAGTGTCCTTTGTTTCCAAACTTTTATTGAGTGTTGTTAAAAGCAAAGGTGATGTAACACAGCGGGAAACATGACCTTGTCCCAGCTTTATTGGAACGTGCTGCAGGCAACAAATTTAAAATGAGTGGATATTTGCATAAAAGCAATAACCTTAATCAGCTTGAACAATAAATATCTTGTCTTTGTGGTGGAAAAGTAGTTGCAAATCATTGTTTCCTGTTTTTATTTACGTTTAACACAACATCCCAACTTCATTGTAATTAGGGTTGAATAAAAGTTTTGTATTTGCTGAACAAGTTGGCCTCCACCATTAATCTTGTCACTCAAAATGAAGAAGTCTCCTTTTCATTTTTTAGTTTGTTTGAACATGACATTTCTACTGTTCATATCACAGACTGGAACAAATCTGAGTAAGCACTACACCGACTTAACCTGAGCTCACAAAACCCTTGCAGAAGCCAGAGATGGGCAACAGTGAAGAACAAGAGCACATAAAAGAAAGTACAGCTCAGGCAAATGCTGAATAAGGCATGGGAGGTAGAGGGAGTTAAATTAGAAGCAGCAGGTAGAGCAGAAGCAGTTTGAGAAAGCAGAATTAATGAGCACCAGTCGGTTTGTGGTGACTGTGCAAATGAATGATTGACAGGTACAAGGACTTGTGACAAACTCTAATCCCATGCTTTCTTAAAGTATTCTGAAGCTCAGTAATTGTCACAATTTGGCCAATTTTCAGCTTCCTAGCTATTGACTGTTTGTCCCTTAATGATCCAGTTTCCTCAGTAACCATGGGACTGAAAACATCCAGTACAACGCAATGTAAGCTTTTTTTATATCATTAAAATGGTGCAACTTTCTGGAACCAGACCTTACTTTGTTAAAAGTTTTTTTTTCCTGTAACTCTGATAATCATATCTGTGCTCTAGCTTAGTTTGTATGTGCCAGCATGTAACTTTCTGCATGTAGGTGTTCAGAAATAAACTGAACCCTTCAGTTTTTTAACCATGGAGAGTTCATCTTTAGTATTTACAGACAATTTTAGTCAAAAACATGATTCTTTGAGAAAGGATGGTGAAGAAACTATGGCTGGGCAATTAATCACAAGTTAGATTAAATTGTAATATGACCTGCTGCAATATTTAAAATGCAGACAGAACAATATTTCTTTAACCTGAAATATGTCAGAATATCAGATGCATGTCTTGCAGGTGATGTTTTATGCTCTACACCAGTTTTACTCAAACTTGTTAAACCAGAGGGCCAAATTGTGAGGTGAAAATTGTCAAAAACAGCAAGAAGTAGTGATAAAAGTAAGTTTTGGGAAGGAAAAATGATCAAAAAGCAAGAAAATTTGGCAAGAAAATTGGGAGATAACTTAGAAAACAGTCAGAAAGTAGCAAAAAAGGAGTGTAAAGTGACTAAAATGGACAAAACAGCAGTCATGAGTCCAAAAAATGTTCCATGGGTTGTTGTCATGCTGTAGTTAATGTCAATGTTCATTCCCAAAAATGTGTTTGATAAGTAGGGAAACCCAAAAATAGTTGTACAACAGATCGTAATTGCAATGTAGGGAAAAATTATCGCAATTAATTTTTTTTGCAAATTGTTAAGCCGTACAAGAAACCCACATCACCACCGCCTTTATTGATAAGTAAAAAATGTAGCATCCCAAGTTCCCTAAACTCCAAATATCTCCTCCCTTTCCCCTTGGTAGTTTCCCCCACTTCCTGTGGGCGGGGCTTAAAAAGTCATCTTGAACCGGCCACTGGCCTTTCGTCAGGAGATCTTAAACAACATTTTTTAAATAAGTTAAATATGTTTTAAACTGTCTACATTAGATGTTATTTGCAGTTATGGTTTAATTTCAAAGTTATGTGACAGACTATTAACTACGGTAAATTGTGTGCACCCAAATTAGAGAACAATTGCCAAATAAAAGTCATTTTATTTCAATACAAAGTGTGTGATGGTGTGGTTTTTCCAAACTAAACAGACTGTGTTAGAACCCAAAACTAAAGAAGATAATGGATAGAGTCGGAAAAGGGGCAACAGTGGAAGATTTAGATCAGAAGTGTATTTTATTGCTCTAACAGATCCACTGACTTATCTTAACTGCTTCAACTGATCTTCCTGTAATAGTCTTTTGAAAATGTTTGTCAATTCTCTTCAAATTCCTACAGTAATCAGGAAAGTTGATGGTGCCACAAACCCTCTTCACCCTTCTCATACAGACCAACTACTGCACTGTTCTTTCTTTTCACTACCACAGTTGAGCGACAGGTTTTTGATTTCTTTTGCTCACCTGGGGGTCATACAAGCTGTGTCATTACTGGATTTAATGAGTGACATAAGTCATCTGATGCAAGGGAACCTTAAAAGAGAGTGGACACACCGACCTAAGGGCAGAATCCCTTGTCATGTAACCTTAAAGAGGGGCTGTGAATCAAGATCACACCATATGGAAAGAGAGTCGTATCCTTCGAGTCAGAAGTTTATCTTAAATAGGGCTGAAAGATTTGTAAAAGTAATCCGATTGCGTTTATTTTTCCCCATATTGCAATTGTGATTTTTTTTTTTTAGTGCGATTTATTTCTAGGACCCCCAACTTATGTGTTTTTTTAATCAAACACATTATAGATATTTATTACAACACATGACATTTCTTTTTGCTACTCATGATTACTTTTTGCCCATTTTAGTCACTTCATACTTTTTTCCCCAAAACTTTTGGACCATTTTTTGTTCCCTTCTGACTGTTTTTTTCAGCTTTATCACAACCTTTTTTGCCTATAGTTGTCGTCTTTGGCCATTTTTAACACTTTTCCTTTTTTTTGGTCACTTTTTTTCTGTTGTTGCTACCTTTCGACGATTTTCCAAGTTTTCTCAAAATTTTCATGCCAACTTTTGTTGCTTTTTGACCATTTGAGTCACTTTTCCCTCTTCTTTTCACCACTTTTCGACAATTTTTGCTGCTTTCTGTATATTTTCTAAGTGTTCTCACTGGGTTTTTCGCCAACTTTTGATGCTTTTTTTGCCATTTTAATCACTTTTCACTCCTTTTTTGCCACTTTTGGATCATATTTTGCTACTTCCTGACTATTTTATGACTATTTAGTGCCTGTTTCTTCCAATATTTATGCAGATTTTTCCTGATTTTAACCATTTTTTGCCATCTTAACTTATTTTCATTGCTTCTTGCTTTTTTTTTGCCACTTTTCACCAATTAAAGTGTTTCTTTTGCAAAGGTAGTTTTTAACAGTTTGATTCTTTGGTTGAGCAGTGTTGATTAAAAGTGGCGTAGAGTATAAAACATCTGTTGTAGAAAACTGAATCTGATATTCTGACACATTTCAGGTTTAAGAAATACTGCACTGTCTTCTATTAGAATATTGCAGCAGGTCATATTGGGATTAAATCAAACTTGCCCTAATCTTAAAGAACCTGAGCTGCTACCAGACCTTGAAATATCTCCAGCTAATTGAGTTCAAAATGCATCTGAAAGTACTTATTTAACATTTGAGGATGTTAAATTTGCTGACATTTCCAGCTGCAACTTCTACTGTGAAAAGAACAAGTCTGAATGGCAAAGAAACTACGAGTACCATTAAACTCCAAAATCACTTGATTTGACTTTATTTTCAGTTTGGACCAAAGAATGAACTCCAGTGACACAAAGTGAGGAGAGAAAGAATAGTTTTCTTTAGAAATAGCGATGCTCACATTTGGAGAGGAAAGAAGTGGGAGTGCTGGTGTGTTTGACAGAGAGACAGTGAAAGTGTGTTACACTGAAGGAGTCTCTCTGGACCAGCTGTTGTAAGTGATGATTGTTATGCTGCTGGTTTGAAAAGCTGCCAACAAGAACAAGGGAGGAAAGGCCACACAAAAACACTTCCATGTACGCTGGAGGTCTTGTTATGAATGCGAACCACTGAGGACTAAAATCTAACACCTGAACTTCTCCTCTCTCCTCTCTCATCTTCCTCCCCCTCCCTTGTCTCTCTCTCCTTATTTCCTCCTTTCAGTTGAATGAAACAGCCAAGCAGCTGATGGAGATCGACAAGCCGACGCCGACTAACGCTCCAGGTCCGAGCTCTGAGCCGGCCTCACTGGGTCCGTGCACTCCTGGCCCCTCCCCCAGCGCCTCCCCGTCCAATGGGAACGGGTCCGGCCATCGAAGAGGAGAGGGGAAGAAGAACGCGAAGAAGAGGCATTCGTTCTCGGCGCTGTCTGTCAGTCAGAGGGCTGCACAACTCAACAACAGACACAGTATGGAGATCTCCCACCCGGTCCTCATCAGCTCCTCTGACCCCAGAGCTGCTGCACGCATCCAGGTACACACACAAAGACACACACACAGACTGAGATGTATAAAGTTAAAAGTGGGGATTTCATGTTTTACAAGTTGATTACATGTTTGAAGTGACTGTAGATCAGTGTTTCTCAACAGAAAAAAAACATGTATTGAATGTGGATTATCAACTGGGCCACCAGGCCTGTTTTAGCACCACTGTGACCTAGCTAGCTCTTTAGGTCACATGCCCCATGAGGCCTGACCCAAGCAGGCGGCCAAGGTTCCAATCTAACCTGTGGCCTCTTTCCCACATGTCACTCTCCAGTTGCACTGTCTTTATCCACTATCTTGTATTCTTTGGATAAAGGCATAGTGAGACAGAAAATATATTTTTGAAGCACTGGGGCCTGAAGGTGCAAACAAGCTGCAAAACAGAAGACTGATGCAGAAACAGTAAATTGAAGCAAAAGCAGTCAAGCACTGCAGAAACAGTAAAGTGATGCAAAAACAGAAAAGCACTGCAAAAACAGAAAAGTACTGCAAAAACAGAAAAGTACTGCAAAAACAGTAAAGTGATACAAAAACAGAAAAGCACTGCAAAAACAGTAAAGTGATACAAAAACAGTAGAGTGATACAAAAACAGAAAAGCACTGCAAAAACAGTAAAGTGATACAAAAACAGTAAAGTGATGCAAAAACAGAAGTGATGCAAAAAATTAAACACTGACTCACATTAAATTCATTATGTCAACTGGTTCCAAGTAAATGTATTAGGTTGGTTGCAAGCAAAAATTTAAGAGTCTATGAAAGTGTACGTAAAATTATTTTTTCAAATAACTAAATGAATATAGATGGAACCGATTGCCATAATAAAATTATCTAAGTTATTGTTTAATTTTTTTGAGCATGTTCTCCAACATACAGCTAGCAGGCCAACCAAAGAAAGGGTCAGAACAGCAAATTTGAACAACTTTGTCTCATTGACATTACTATTTTGGTTCTATTTGAGGTGATTGGACTTTTGAAATTTGCCTTACTGCATTTGGCAGAGGTTACTTTTTGGTTCTTTTTGTAACTTTGATTTCACACAAACTTATATAAAAGTTTTTATTATTTACTAAAGAAGAAAGCTAATCAATTTCATGTGTTGCTTTCATTTTTCATTACTGTAGATTATGGAAAATGTACCAAACTGAGACTTCAAAACCAAGAACTAGACCAGTTGTTCTAATACACCTTTAGTATTGGAAATAAAAAATGGTTTCACTCTGTTTCTCAAAGTTTGGCATAAAGAACTGCAGGTTTGAATGAAATGATTATCAGTATTAAAAATGTGCTTTATTAGTTTTATTTAGCCAGGTGGATATGTGATATTTCAGGCAATTTCTTACTAGCCAGTGCATTTGCTGATGCAGATTTACAGTATGCTCAACCCCTCCTGACTTTCTATAAGCAGCATAAATGCATGTACACTCCACAAGCCAGAGCTCATTTTGGACATGCTTTAGCATTGATTTAATAACACTTTCATTTTCCATCCCACTTCTCGTCCAGTCTCATGTAAATACAATCATTCCTCTTTTTGATAGCGGTGGACTGGAGACACATTGCTTTTATATCTATTGCCTCGTGTTATGTTCACCTGGGTGCAGTGTGTTTCGAATAACACCCAGGATGCATATTGAGAGGCTGGAAGTGCTGCCTGCACATATTGCAAGCGATGTTTTATCTTAAATGGAAAAACTCACTTCGCTCGCGTGTGTGTGTGTGTGTGTGTGTGTCTTTTAGGATGCATCTCACCCGGGCCCCTCTCCCTCCTCGGCAGGGGTGCTGGTGCCCCCCAAAGTGGCATCCATCACCTCTGAGCTGCTGGCCCACGCCAAGGTGCAGCTGCCACTCAACATGTGAGTATGTGTCAGCAGCACACGCACCTGGATTTTCAGCCTCCTCTTCCATCCACCTGTTCCGCTGTTCAGCACAGCACAGGATTTGTGCCGGAGATCCATCATGATTTCAGAACCCGCCTCCTGGCAGCGTTAAAAATATTTCCTCTTTTGTGCCTGGAGTTATTGGCCGTGTTCCACCACCTCTGCAACCACATTTACTCCTTCACTGGTCAAGGATGAAATTCCCCTCAGGAAGGAAAAATACAGTCGCACAGTTGTGAGATGTTTACATCAGAGTTTTATAACAAGCGTTTCCTGCTACAGATCTATGACTTACACAGTGCACTATATTCCCAATATGTCATGTGCTCACACAGAGAGGAGCAGGGAGGAACAATTCTTCACCAGCTGTTGAACAAAAGACAATAAGGTGCTTAGTCTTCACTGACAAGTGCAGCAGCGGATATACCTTTAATTCAGATCATGCACAGCTTTCATTATAACTTGCTTTCATGCTTCAGTTTTTAAGGGATTCAGAAGAGTTTCTGCTCTACATAATAAAGAAACATAGTTTATGCAAAATAAGGGCAGAGGTGAGAAAAGAGGATGACAAGCAAGGAACCTCGCAGGCATGAGTCGCATCTTAAAACTTCAGTGACTTTAGAAAAACTACAGAATCGAACTGTCTGGATTTTATGAGCAGTTTTCTTTTAAACATGGTATTAGAGGAAGATAAGCTCTGCTTTAACACAAAAGACAAACAGGAGACACTTTATTTTGCAGAGAGTGTATTCTGCCTCTAATTCCATCACAGGTTGATAATTTCTTGAATGGATTAATAGTTTTAAACATTCCTGACAAAGACCCACAAACACAATTAAAATCTTCTGGAAATGTAACCTCACTTGTCACATCCAGATGGGCGGTAAGACGCTAAAGCTGAGGAAGGCTGTTCTATAATTTACCTTGTAATTAATCTACCAGGTAAGTGCCAGAGAGATACAGGTATGAAGGTGAATGTGTGCCGTGCCCTTGTACATCCACCTTAGTGTGGAGCAGTTTGAGTTAAGACCTTGAGAGTGAGAAGAGTATCAGGTATTTTTGGAAAGAAAGGGCAACTTACTTCTCCCAAGGTTGGAGTTAGAGTTATGTTTTAGGAAAGAGGCCAGGGAATACAATACACCTGCTTTATGAGTGGAGCCCAAGCCCAAGTGTGTGTGTGTGTGTGTGTGTGTGTGTGTTTTCTGTGAAGTGTCTTGCCTGTAAAACGAGTCAAACACAGCAACATTGTCAGCTTTAATGATATCAGTAGCATCAGACACACTTTCACACACAGCATGCACTCACTCACACACACACATATGTCCGGAGTGGGTTTGTTCCGCTGATGGGGTCGGACGTTTCCATCTGACCTGGCAACTACTCCTGTTGCTATGGGGAGATGGGGGAGACAGTCCACGCACTGTTACCATGGCAACGGGGGAGGCAGCACGTATAGGGTTTGTTTACTCTGCGGTCTTATCGTCTTTTGTCTGGCATCAGTACATATTACATATGTCTCACGGCGACAGGGCCAGAAACTCATTTATATGTTAACGCAGGTCCAACACACAATAATAAGCACAGAAATGGACTCAGATGTTAAATTCTGCCTGTGTACACAAACAAATTGATTATCAAAGCATTGATTTGAGAATGGAAAGCCTTCAACCAGGTGGTTTCAGCACTTCAAAGTGAGAAAGACGGGCACACACCAGAGTGGAGCCTGTGTAAGTTAACGTATGGACTGGAGTTTAAACTTCACAGATGTGGTGAAGTGATGGAGCAGGACAGCAACAGTCGAGAAGGAGCGCTCAGGCCGAATATTTAGCCTGCCTGTTCCTCATTGTTCCTGTTCACTTTCTTTTGCCAGTATTTACACATCAGGTTTACAACTACAAGTCCCAGGAACTTTTTCTTTTTGTTTTTTTCCCCACATGCATATCTTCTAGGTTTGTGACCACAAAAACACAGCTTTACCACAATGGTATTTCACTTTCATGGCTACATGGGTGTCTCTCAAGGTTTGAACATGTCTAAACAACAAAATAACAACGAAACAAAATGAAATAAAAAATGAATGAATGGGGATTCTCTAAATCAATGAGGCTTTTCACTTCAAAGAAAAAAATAAATAAGATAAAACTCTATTGGCTTCTACTAAAGGCAAATAAAAAAGTCTGCATTTCCATTCTCATTTTGGGTATACAATTTTGGGTTAGTTGTTCACAAATCCATTTTTTTTCAAATACATGCCATTTGATTTTCTATATGTACTGAATTATTTTTTTTATTTTTCTGTTGGCCAGGTTGACAACAACTATGGAAACCCATTTCAACCAGTGGAAAAAAAATAGAAATGAAAACTTGGCTTTGTTGAGAGTTTTTTTGTCCATATAAAGTCAGAATTTTGAAATAAAGGGTTCAAAATTTTGGGATTTAAAAGTTAAAAATTGTAGATAAGCCAAAGTCAAGTAATAGAAAGTTAAGAATTTGAGGTGAAAGAGCCAAAAATTTAAGATAGTAAGTAAAGTTAGGAGATACAAAGTTAAAATTTTGAGATCAAGTCAAAAATTGTAGATAAAAAGTCAAAGTTTTGATATCAAAAATTCAAAATTTTGGTGTTAAGAAACTCAGTCATGAGATAAAAAGTTCAAATTGTGAGATTGAAAAGTTGAAGTTGTGAGATAAAAGTCACAACTATGAGATAGTAGAAAGGAAGAAACTTTACAAAGCAATAGCCTTACTTTGGAGTGAGCTCTAGCTGCTGTTTGATATCATAGAGAAATGGATTATGGGTACACAGAGAGAGACTAGCCTGAAGATCAAAACAAATACTTTTCTGAAAACCTCGCAATAATTCACAAAGCACAACAACACAGAAAACATAGCACACACATTCTTTATTGATAAACTCTTTTATTATTTGTATCTCTACTATTCTTTCTTTTATTTCTGTCCAATCACAAACAAGAAATGTAGTCCCTTCCTTTCATATGTAATGTCATTGTGTTTCTTTAATGCTGTGTTTTCTGTTCTGTAGTTGTGGTTTCTTTGAATGTAATGTATTTTGATCTTGAGGGTACGATGGCTGGTAGGTGTCAGATTGCGGAAGCCACAACATGGAAGTAAACTGAACAACAGGAATACAAACGCCAGAACATGAAGGCAAAAGCTACAACATAAAGGATGTTAATAGAGTTCAACTTTAGCATTTTCCTTAGGAACAGTTATTCCAACCAACCAGTCTATGCAACTGACACAGAAAAGCCATTTTTACCAGAACTGCAGTTAAGAAGAAAACAATATCTTACTTACTCTCACTGTTTTTGATTAGAATGGTCTGTCCCATTTGCATTCGTGTTGTTCCATTTGCATTTGTGTTGAAGCTGTTGTATCTGTGTTATGGCGTATGTATTCATGACTTTCTGTTTATATTTGTGTTGTGGCTTTTGAGAATGGTCTGACACCTATTGGCCACCGTACAAGTGACCAAATGGCAGAAAAAAGGTAGAACAATGTGCATGAGCAATGGGCACTTCATCAGCAAGGACAAAAAAACTGCTGAATAAAACAGGAATAACTACAACTATGGGGATTCAAAGCACAAATTCAGACCCAAAATAAGCAAAAGCAACTCCCATCAACATCTAGGCAAACAATTAGAAATTGCCAAAGTGTTGTAAGTAATACTGTAGCTCGGTTCACGTTATAGCATCAAGTTTATTTTGTCTCTTTGTGTCTGAAAACTATTCTGACTCACAGACACAATATCTCACAAATGAAGAAATCTCAAACCACATTAAAAATGCAAATCAGTTCAGTTTTGAGTGTCTACAGATGTCTCACAAGTGCTTTCAGCTTTACCTCCCACCTCTTTCGCACCATATTAAAAGAGAAAACTGACATAAAGTGTGTATAAAACAATAAAAACGGACGGCATACGGTGGGAGGACCAACCTGCTCAGTCTCTCTCTCTTTGGCCTGACAGAAAATCTGTGTAGATGAAAATGCTGCTTGATGCTCTAATAAAGGAGTTGTGGACAATCCAGAGTGTGTAGGCTGGTATCATGTGCTTCTCTGCAGAGAATATCTCAACTAAAAATAAGACGTGGAGAATTTCATTATGTAGTTTGTTTGAAAAAAGGGTGGAAAAATCTAGAAATCTGATGAGATAATATCCCCATGTTTCTGTGAATAAAAGAGGAGCATCATGAATATTCTTCAGTCCTTTTCTGAACACTGGAGGAGTCATTTATATTCTGATTCAAGCAAAAGAGCAATGGAATTTCTGAGTTCATTCTCCCTTTCAAACACAGAATGTCATACACTGCAAAAACTGACATCTAAGTGAGTCATTATGTCTTATTTGTAGTAAAAATTGTTTATTTTTCTTGATTTGAGCCACATTCACCGGACCAATTAGTAAAAAATGTCTTATTTTAAGTTATTTAAGGACAAAAATGAGTTTTGATTTGCTTGTAAGAAGTCAAAAAAATCTACCAATGGGATAAGACAAATATACTTGTCAAGTTTCTTGGAATTAGAAAGATGACAACATAAAATAAATTTTTTCAAGCAATTCATGCCTCATTTTTGTCTTGAAATAGCTTGAAAAGAGATCTCATATCAAGAATAACAAGACATTATTTTTACTAAAATAAGACAATATGACTTGCTTAGATGTCAGTTTTTGCAGTGTAAGCTTTGCTAATTTTTGCATTGCTTTACTGTTTTATTTATTCATATTGTACATTTTTAATTTGACTTTCCAAAAACATATCTAAGGGGTAATGTGCACTGGAAACAAATTGTACTTGGTGAGCAGTTTTGTAGAATTTAATATTCAAGTCATTTTTAAGATGCCTGTGTCTTGTTCCTCAGATATCTGGCTCTGTACGCCTACAAGCCCCAGAAGGCTGACGAGCTTGAACTAAGAAAAGGGGAGATGTATCGGGTGACAGAGAAGTGTCAAGACGGCTGGTTCAAAGGCACCTCTCTGAGAACGGCTGCCTCGGGTGTTTTTCCAGGAAACTACGTCACCCCGGTGTCCAGGTTAGTGAGCTCAGGAATGGGCACAGGGAAATGTGTCATCTAAGTAACCTTATCAAAGCAAGCAGGGGGGCAATTGGCTCTGTGTGGCTGAATTTTTTGAAAAGGAAATGCACATGGTGCTTGAATTTGATCACTCTGACAACTGCAGGCTCAAGATTCAAGATTCAAGATTCACAGTATTCGCTGTTGCGCATGTTTCAGAGCAACAGCATTTACATTTAAGTTATATCCTGTTCAAGAGACATAAAAAAGACAGAGACATAACAGGGGGAGAACAGGAGCAGGGTCACCAGCATGCCCAGCGCCCCGTTTCATTAGAAAGTAAAAGAGTACAAGAGGAACGAGGAGGGGGGGAAAAAAAAAATACCAGACTAGGTCCCTGCACTGTAAAAATGAAAAAGTCGTAAGTCAAATTTTCAAGGCAACTGTCTGCACTGGATTTTTGAGTTTTGGGGCCAAGGGTGGTATAATTTTATGTTTTGAGTTCTACAAAACAAGAATTGAAAAAACGGAAGCACAGGTGGGACTCATTCTCTAACCTCTGGATTAGTAGACCATGACTTTACCGCTGAGCTACATATTCACACGAATAAGATAGTTATGAACTAATAAACTGATTATCAGCAGAGCAACTGTAAAACTTTTTTTTTTCATATTCTTTGTTGAAGATTTTTCAATATAACACACATCACCCCCCTCTCACCCAAATGACCAGGCAGTGTATGACTAAACAGAAGGGATCGACAGGTCAGAGAATAAATAAAGTAAATAATAATAATAAAAGAATGAATAAAAAGAAACATTTATTATACAGAAAGGAATTAAAACAAACCTAAATATAAATGAACATTGCCATGATAATGATCATAATAAAGTATATTATTTATCATACAAAGAAAAATCAGACTTAACTTTGAATAGGTAAATAGAGGAGTAACTACAGTGCTTCTCTGCAGATTGTATAATTATTTCACCTTTGACTCAAACAGACTTCTAGTACAACAGTCAAACAAAAATACTTTCCTTTATGGTGACAAAATCTACACAGAACAGGAGAGACGGTTGACCATGTGGGAAATTGAAAATCTAGATGAAGACCCCTGTAGACTTGAGTAGGAAACCCCGTTCTTTGCTGAAGCAAACTCGAAGAATTTATTTACAGCCTCAAACTTATGAATTGAAGTTTTGAGAAATTAACTTGTGAAATGAAACCAACTTTACTCAATAAACGTAATAAAGGTAGTTCAGATAACCGCTTAGAAGAAGTAGAGACATCATTACCAGGCAACAAATTTAAGTTTTCATTTTTACTGCGCAGGGGTGGAGTGGGAGCACAGTTTGAGATAAGGAAAAAAGCACATAAACAACATGAAAAGCTGTTACAACTATAAAACGCAAAGACTTGCACAGGTGGTGGGGGGACAGGTCAGGGGTGGGGGGTGTCACGGCACAGTCACTGAGAGATCACACGCAGCTCACATGGGCAGGTCGCCTCCACCTCAGCAGTCCACACTGTAACAAGGGAGCAGTGAGTGTGTTATCTGTTTTCACGTGTATTTATGCGTAAGTCCGAGAACTTTTACACCTCCTTTTGTTTCTCTGTAATATTAATGATCTCTTCGATAATTTAAGGACCAAAGCGGTGTGAGAGATCTGAAGCTGCAGAGGTGAACGTGAAGAAAGAAAATCCTAAAGCCGATATGAAAGCTGCTGTTTCCAACCTTTTATTCCACTTATCATTCAGAGCAGTGCTCTGGTCACATGAACCGAGCTGTACAATACAATCAGATGAAATGCCTGTGAATTTTCCTCGTACAAAAGTGAAAGTGGTGCTAACAAAATCTTTGCAATTTACATCCTAATTTTGTGGTAATTTCCAGGCTGGAACTGAAGCTGAATACAGATCAGAAAGGAGCAGAGTAGACGTCATAGTTGTGTTGTACCATGTTGTGTGCAGGTTTACAGTTTTTCTCTGTCACTTTGGGGCATTTCTCTGATTAGAGTTTAAGTTCTTGCAACTGTTAGTTCAACCTCCAACGTTTCTGCACATCATAGCAGCAGTTTCTCATTCCTTACATCCCATTGCAAATGCTTTTGGACATGCATCAATTACTTTTATAGAATTTTCTGCTGTTTTATAATGTTATCATTGGCTCATGTCATGTCATTCAAAATGAACCATACATATTAATGCTGAATAGTCATTCTCTATAAAACTAATAGTCCTCCTTTTATTGCTTGAGTCATTACATCCAAAAATGTTGAACTAGTTTTCAAAACCTGTCAAGCAAATTTTATGGATTTCTGTCTCATTTTATCCTGAAAATGTCTCCTAAAATGAACGGTTTCTCTGAAGTGAACCTCATTTTTCACTGACGAGGAGGGGTGTGTGAACATAGACTGTGTATAGAACGGACAGTGTGGCTACACCTTTTATTGTAACATGGTTTTGGAATAACTCCATCACAAGCAGCACTATTTTGCAGCCAGAGCCTGCGCAGGAGAGGATCTGAGGAGAACAATCTGCTCTGGACTGTTGTCATTGCGTTGCACACGAGGCTTGCAGTGGGACAAGAACTTGTCACTTTTTACATTTAGACTCCCTCTTTAAAGGTAGGGTCCGCAGGATTTTCCTAAAATATAAAATGTTAACTTTTACAGGAATAATTCTGCTCAATCCTAATTTATGAGCCTCTGTATGCGTGTGTCAGTATCTGTATGTGCCTCAATCCCCTACTCTACCTGTATGTTGATGTTTTGGTTGCCTCAAGACTTCCAATGTGGAGTGTAGGCGTGGTGACCCCAGCCAATCACAGCGTGCCCAGTGCATAGGTGACTTTGCAGGGTTGGTGAAAGTGTGACCGTAGGGTACTGGTGTTGCTGGTGATGGGTGCAAAGACGAGTCAAGGCAGATGGAGTTTCCAAACATTTATTCTCTGTAATTAAGGGACACAGACAAATCATCAATTTTTGAAAGGCAGCTGATCAGGGGTTCGCTCCCAAGCGGAGACATCAACAAACTGCCCACATTACATTCATGTGTGTGTGTGTGTGTGTGTGTGTGTGTCTATGTGATCAGGNTTCAAGATTCAAGATTCACAGTATTCGCTGTTGCGCATGTTTCAGAGCAACAGCATTTACATTTAAGTTATATCCTGTTCAAGAGACATAAAAAAGACAGAGACATAACAGGGGGAGAACAGGAGCAGGGTCACCAGCATGCCCAGCGCCCCGTTTCATTAGAAAGTAAAAGAGTACAAGAGGAACGAGGAGGGGGGGAAAAAAAAAATACCAGACTAGGTCCCTGCACTGTAAAAATGAAAAAGTCGTAAGTCAAATTTTCAAGGCAACTGTCTGCACTGGATTTTTGAGTTTTGGGGCCAAGGGTGGTATAATTTTATGTTTTGAGTTCTACAAAACAAGAATCGAAAAAACGGAAGCACAGGTGGGACTCTATCCTCTAACTTCTGGATTGGTAGACCATGACTTTACCGCTGAGCTACATATTCACACAAATAAGATAGTTATGAAATAATAAACTGATTATCAGTAGAGCAACTGTAAAACTTTTTTTTTTCATATTCTTTGTTGAAGATTTTTCAATATAACACACATCACCCCCCTCTCACCCCAAGTGACCAAGCAGTGTCTATGACTAAACAGAAGGGATAGACAGGTTAGAGAATAAATAAAGTAAATAATAATAATAAAAGAATGAATAAAAAGAAACATTTATTATACAGAAATGAATTAAAACAAACCTAAATGTAAATTAACATTGCCATGATAATGATCATAATAAAGTATATATATTTATCATACAAAGAAAAATCAGACTTAACTTTGAATAGGTAAATAGACGAGTAACTACAGTGCTTCTCTGCAGATTGTATAATTATTTCACCTTTGACTCAAACAGACCTCTAGTACAACACCCAAAAAAAAACCCTTTCCTTTATGGCAACAAAATCTAAATAGACCATGTGGGTAATTGAAAATCTAGATGAAGACCACTGTAGACTTGAGTAGGAAACCCCGTTCTTTGCTGAAGCTAACTCGAAGAATTTATTTACAGCCTCAAACTTATGAATTGAAGTTTTGAGCAATTAACTTGTGAAATGACACCAACTTTACTCAATAAACGTAATAAAGGTAGTTCAGATAACCGCTTAGAAGAAGTAGAGACATCATTATCAGGCAACAAATTTAAGTTTTCATTTTTACAGTGTAGGGGTAGGGTGGTGGCATAGTTTCGTATCAGGAAAAGTACATAACAGCATAAAAAACTATTAAAACAATAAACACGAAGACTTGCACAGGTGGTGGGGGGACAGGTCAGGGGTGGGGGGTGTCACGGCACAGTCACTGAGAGATCACACGCAGCTCACATGGGCAGGTCGCCTCCACCTCAGCAGTCCACACTGTAACAAGGGAGCAGTGAGTGTGTTATCTGTTTTCACGTGTATTTATGTGTAAGTCCGAGAACTTTTACACCTCCTTTTGTTTCTCTGTAATATTAATGATCTCTTCGATAATTTAAGGACCAAAGCGGTGTGAGAGATCTGAAGCTGCAGAGGTGAACGTGAAGAAAGAAAATCCTAAAGCCGATATGAAAGCTGCTGTTTCCAACCTTTTATTCCACTTATCATTCAGAGCAGTGCTCTGGTCACATGAACCAAGCTGTACAATACAATCAGATGAAATGCCTGTGATTTTTCCTCGTACAAAAGTGAAAGTGGTGCTAACAAAATCTTTGCAATTTACATCCTAATTTTGTGGTAATTTCCAGGCTGGAACTGAAGCTGAATACAGATCAGAAAGGAGCAGAGTAGACGTCATAGTTGTGTTGTTCCATGTTGTGTGCAGGTTTACAGTTTTTCTCTGTCACTTTGGGGCATTTCTCTGATTAGAGTTTAAGTTCTTGCAACTGTCAGTTCAACCTCCAACGTTTCTGCACATCATAGCAGCAGTTTCTCATTCCTTACATCCCATTGCAAATGCTTTTGGACATGCATCAATTACTTTTATAGAATTTTCTGCTGTTTAATAATGTTATCATTGGCTCATGTCATGTCATTCAAAATGAACTATACATATTAATGCTGAATAGTCATTCTCTATAAAACTAATAGTCCTCCTTTCATTGCTTGAGTCATTACATCCAAAAATGTTGAACTAGTTTTCAAAACCTGCCAAGCAAATTTTATGGATTTCTGTCTCATTTTATCCTGAAAATGTCTCCTAAAATGAACGGTTTCTCTGAGGTGAACCTCATTTTTCACTGACGAGGAGGGGTGTGTGAGCATAGACTGTATGTAGAACGGACAGCGTGGCTACACCTTTTATTATAACATGGTTTTGGAAGAACTCCATCACAGGCGCCACCACTTTACAGCCAGAGCCTGCGCAGGAGAGGATCTGAGTAAAACAATCTTCTCTGCACTGTTGTCATTGTGTTACACGAAGCTTACAGTGGGACAAGAACTTGTCACTTTTTACATTTTGACTCCTTCTTTAAAGGTAGGGCCCACAGGATTTTCCTAAAATATAAAATGTTAACTTTTACAGGAATAATTCCGCTCAATCCTCATTTATGAGCCTCTGTATGCGTGTGTCAGTATCTGTGTGTGCCTCAATCCCCTCCTCTACCTGTATGTTGATGTTTTGGTTGCCTCAAGACTTCCAATGTGGAGAGTAGGCGTGGTGACCCCAGCCAATCACAGCGTGCCCAGTGCGTAGGTGACTTTGCGGGTTGGTGAAAGCAAAGGGAGAAACTATTCCGAGCGGCTGTAACATGGAGAAAGAATGATGCAATATTACCTGCGCAGGATGATACCTCATTTACCTGCAGGAAGTCAGGTGTACAGCTCTTGAGTCTCTCCCATTTGGAGACACAATGCTGCAGGTGCTCGCTGAGCTGGTGGGTGTATTTGCTGGCTGGTCACCGGCAGTGGGTGCTACTGCTAGCACTGAGCCATGGAGATGGAGCCCAGTTTGGATGGTGTGTTTACAATCAGAATTGAAAATTCCTTCAGACCCTACCTTTAACTACAGCACAGATTCACTGTGTTGTCGTAAACATAAGTGATACAGTCAAGATTTGCCATATTTACAGGATGATACTGTACTGCAGGATTTTACAAGATTTGACTTTTTCACATTTGAAAACACTCATAATAAAAACCTGACAAAGCTTTTGGACGATCTTGTTCATAAATGCTGGTGTCAGGACCATAGAATGTATAATGAGTGGACGTAACGACGTTCGGCTTAAACTAAAGCCTCCAGCAGATGCCCCGCCCCCTGGTGTCTGGCTGCAGTATAGGTCATAAGCCCCGCCTCCCCATGTATTCCAGATATGAGCCGGGAAAACTTTAAAAAATTACGTTACCTGGTAGAAACGTTTCTCTCATCCTTACGCTAAGGTAGTATGACGATGTCATTTGGCTGCATGGTGTTCAGGTGTTTTTTTTCCTGAGAAGTTAGTTTCTCATTAGTTATTGGACGTTGAAAACCGCGATATAAGTTTCGTTTTACGATAGTTGACAGCTGCCGTTCGTGAGTAGTTTTTACCGGGGATATAAGAAAGTCTGGGAAAGAGCCAAAAGGAGACTAAACCTTCTGAAGAAGAAGAAATAAATATTTTTATTTCTCTTTTTTACTTGGCTCCACCGGAAATTCTCTACTGCGCAGACTCTGGCTGCACAATGGCGGCTAGAGAAACGGGTTTTTTTGGCTTCAAAAACGTAGAACGGTGACAGGTGGAAGCACGCTGTCCATTCTATATACAGTCAATGGTCAGGACTTTTCATCTTGATGACACTGACACTTTTATTAACATAAACACTTGCTTTTGAGGAATGAACTATCCATTTTGAGCAGGTGACATGCTTTCGCAGGTTATCAACTAGGTTTTGCAGTTTAATTGTTTGGAGAAATGCCGTAACTGTTGTTCAAATATTAATCGTGATGTGAGAAATGCCCCTAATGTGACTTGGAAAAGAGACAGAAGTTTCTCTTGGCAGAGGTTCAGGTTTAATATCTTAAAGCATACAGAGGCCTAAAAAGTGATTTTTCATTTATTAGACTGATTAAAAGACAACTGAGAAAACCAATTATAAGGGACAATGCTCAAATTCGATATTTCATTTTCCCATTTGTATATATAATAAGGCTTCAAAAAACTGCCGGTTACTTCTATCTATCTTTTTAATCTTCGGCAGCAAACAAAGTGTACATCATCTCTATCTCCTGCTTCATCATCAAAATAATTCTCATTATCTTTATTGTTACTTGTGGCATTCAAAATGATTTCACTCATAGCTGCTAGAGTCGCATAAAACAAAATAAAACGAGCACGCTGTAATCATATTTGGCGACTTAATTACCCTCATTATTCCTGTATGTGTGGAAACATTTGCAGAGGCTGTTCATCTAATCTACATGCTGCTCCACGATGCAGACAAACAAAAAGAAGGAGAGGAAGGAAAATGGAAGAAAAGCAGGATAATGGTAGGAAAAAAAAGAAGATTGAAATGTAGAAAGATATGTTAATGAGTCGGGACGGGAGGGATGAGGTAAAATATTGAGTATAGTGGAAAAAGAATGTGGAGAAGGCAGAATACAAATGAGACATATGAGATTAAATTGAAATAAAAGATAATTGAAAGAGAAATTGTCTGAGTGTGGAGGAGGGAGCAGGTAAGAGGGAAAGGAAAATAAAGAAAATGACACAAAGAGATGAAACGGCTTCAAACACAGCAGGTGTCCTTCTCCGGCGGATGTGAATGACTGCTTCACATTCTGCAGTTATGCAATCTGAGCGAGCGAGAGAGAGAGAGAGAGAGGGAAGGATGGGNAGACTTATACACCTCATCCTTCATCACAATATTGTACTGGGTGATGAACTACGGAACTTTTAAATAATTTTATAAACTGTTAACAACTAATTATCATGACAAGAAGGAGGAGCGAACCTGAGATCAACTTACCCCAAGCGGAGACATCAACAAACTGCACTGACGTGATGCGCAGCATCGACGTCGTTACCTTCCGCTCGGACTTTCAAAATAAAACAATATAATAACATAAAGTGTCTGTCTCCCAAATTTTATCAGAATTTAAACACTGAATTATTTACACTGTTACATAAGCAAAGGGAGAAACTATTCCGAACGGGTGTAACATGGAGAAAGAATGATACAATATTACCTGCGCAGGATGATACCTCATTTACCTGCAGGAAGTCAGGTGTACAGCTCTTGAGTCTCTCCCACTTTGAGACACAATGCTGCAGGTGCTCGCTGGGCAGGTGGGTGTATTTGCTGGCTGGTCACAGGCAGTGGGTGCTACTGCTGGCACTGAGCCATGGAGATGGAGCCCAGTTTGGATGGTGTGTTTACAATCAGAATTGAAAATTCCTTCAGACCCTACCTTTAACTACAGCACAGATTCACTGTATTGTCGTAAACATGAGTGATACAGTCAAGATTTGCCATATTTACAGGATGATACTGTACTGCAGGATTTTACAAGATTTGACTTTTTCACATTTGAAAACCCTCATAATAAAAACCTGACAAAGCTTTTGGACGATCTTGTTCATAAACACTGGTGTCAGGACTTTTCATCTTGATGACACTGACACTTTTATTAACATGAATACTTGCTTTTGAGGAATGAACTATCCATTTTGAGCAGGTGACATGCTTTTGCAGGTCATCAACTAGGTTTTGCAGTTTAATTGTTTGGAGAAATGCAGTAACAAATATTAATCGTGATGTGAGAAATGCCCCAATGTGACTTGGAAAAGAGACAGAAGTTTCTCTTGGCAGAGGTTCAGGTTTAATATCTTAAAGCATACAGAGGCCTAAAAAGGGATTTTTCATTTATTAGACTGATTAAAAGACAACTGAGAAAACCAATTATAAGGGACAATGCTCAAATTCGATATTTCATTTTCCCATTTGTATATATAATAAGGCTTCAAAAAAACTGCCGGTTACTTCTATCTATCTTTTTAATCTTCGGCAGCAAACAAAGTGTACATCATCTCTATCTCCTGCTTCATCATCAAAATAATTCTCATTATCTTTATTGTTACTTGTGGCATTCAAAATGATTTCACTCATAGCTGCTAGAGTCGCATAAAACAAAATAAAACGAGCACGCTGTAATCATATTTGGCGACTTAATTACCCTCATTATTCCTGTATGTGTGGAAACATTTGCAGAGGCTGTTCATCTAATCTACATGCTGCTCCACGATGCAGACAAACAAAAAGAAGGAGAGGAAAAAATGGAAGAAAGGCAGGATAATGGTAGGGGAAAAAAAGAAGATAGAAATGTAGAAAGATATGTTAATGAGTCGGGATGGGAGGGATGAGGTAAAATATTGAGTATAGTGGAAAAAGAATGTGGAGAAGGCAGAATACAAATGAGACATATGAGATTAAATTGAAATAAAAGATAATTGAAAGAGAAATTGTCTGAGTGTGGAGGAGGGAGCAGGTAAGAGGGAAAGGAAAATAAAGAAAATGACACAAAGAGATGAAACGGCTTCAAACACAGCAGGTGTCCTTCTCCGGCGGATGTGAATGACTGCTTCACATTCTGCAGTTATGCAATCTGAGCGAGCGAGAGAGAGAGAGAGAGAGGGAAGGATGGGCGAGTAATCAAATGAGAGGCAATTTGTTTTTGCTTTTTTTTTTTTTTTTTTTTTTACTCGAGGACACTCCATCTTTCTCTTGTCTCCCCTCCCTCACCCTCTATCTCTCCTCTCCCCCACTTCTTTGTCTGCAGTGCAGCTTAGAAATTTCTCAAAATGATAATGAGAGGCTGCCAAAGATGCTCACACACACACACACACACACACAATCATTGTCAGTTAGACCAATATGGGCTGGGAAATGGGCATGTCACTCTAGTGGAAATGCAGTTTGAATATTTTATTACTGCGGGTTTATCATCATATAGTGTCACTGAAATATATCGTGTGTCACTTCATCTCTCTACGAGGAATTTTAAGAATTTTCATGAAATTATATGACCCTTAACGCATATTTTCTAAAGCAGAGTTTGGGTATTTTGTCTCCAGAGACCCTGAAGGAAAAGAATCTCTGTCCTGTTTCTGCTTTGTGACACACAAACACACACACACACACACACACACACACCACACACACACCCTTCCAAACAGAAAGCCATAACTCTGTATATGCGTGACAGGAAGTCAATGGGCAGCCATAAGAGTGTGAATACCGTCAAGTCAATAATGTTCAGCTCACTGTTCTGCCATTCAGCACTCTGCAGGCACAAACCTGAGCAGCCTGCAGCTCCATATATGTTACACTGGGACACTTTGTCGTGCTGATCCACCGACTAGATAATAGCAGTGGAATCACTCACTCAGGGGGAGGATAATAGCACCGTGTGCATCGTCTGCTCTACGATTATGGGCTAAATACTGGCTTTTAACATTTTGTACTCTATAGGACTGAGAGGCTTCAGCCACACACTGTAATTTTGAGGCTCTGGGATGTATGTTAACATGAAAAGCATTTAAAAACGATGTGCATGTGTTGCATCGAAGGATGATAGGGATGTAATGAGTGTTGCACACATCTAGCTGCTTTCGAATGATTTGAATGAGATCTGAAGTTGCAGCTAATGAAACAAAAGATCACTGAAGTAGTTCAAATTATTTTGTTATTGTAATATGAGAGTCCTTACGGGGCCCTTGAGGTGACATATGTTTTATTTTTTATCTCGCATTCCTGACTTAGTGTCTCATCCTGGGATTCTAATGATAGGATGATGGGATTCTAATTGCGCAACCGTAATTAGAATATTTTTGTAAATATTTCAGCTCTAGGACCTACAGTTTTTTTTACAGGGCTCTGCAAGTCTTAGAGCTGAAATATTTGCAAAAAAAAAAAATCTGATTGCGATCACTTTTTTTCCCTGTATTGCAACTGCAAATTCTTGTGCAGTTATTCTCAGGTTACCCACCCAACGTGTTGTGAAACAAATACAAGCAAATAGAAGTAAATCATCTACATTAAAAAGAGCACCATATTAGGTGATAGTAACTAGGGATTCAATTACTTTAAAAAAGAAGAGCTATTTCGATTCATATGGATATTTTCATATCAGTTGCTATATTGAATGGGATAACCTTCATTTTCATTTGAGTTTTGAATAAGAAAAACATTATTGAGGAAGAGAAGTAGGATTTTTGTAAATCAAAAAAATCTGCAAAAGGAATTCGGTTTGAATATTCAGGTTTATCTCAATAAATTAGAATACCATGAAAAAGTACAATATTTTTGATCACTCATTTCAGAAAGTGAAACCCAACACCAGTAGTTCCCAACCTTTTCCAATTCAAGGCCCATTTTTAGGGCTCAAGAATTTCTGTGGCCCACCCAATCCATACACACAGAGGCTGTAAAATGCCCTTTCAGATAACTTTTTTTGGACTGTTTTTATTCATAAAAACTTGAATATTTTTAGTGTTGAGTTTTAACATTAAAAACACTACTCTGTATATTTTTTATGTATTTATAATCCCCCTTCGATTGTACTACTTAGGTAACTTAGGCGGCCCACTTGCAATGCCTACATGGCCCACCAGGGGGCTGTAGTCAATAGATTGAGAATCATTGCTATTAACTCATTATAAATAGTGCATTATTTCAAGCCTTTGTTTCTCAAAATGTTGATGATTCTACAGAGAACTAAAACCCAAAATTCAGTGTCTCAGAGAATTAGAATATTACAGGAGATCAATTTCAAAAGATATTTTAAACAGAAATGTCAGGCTTCTATGCACTCCATACCTTTTTGGCTACTCGCGACTGCTTTTTGCTTGTTTTAGTCAGTTTTCACTCATACTTTTTGCCCCTACTTTTGTCCTTTTTTAATGGATTATTCTCCAAGTTTCCTTCAAGTTTTGCCCTGTTAACCTATTTTTGCTGCTTTTTGACTTTTTGACTTATTTTTATTGCTACTTCTTGCTGTTTCTGCCACTTTTTCGCACTAAGATGACTACTCTTGCAAAGGTGTTTTTCAATAATCAGCTCTTTGGTTGAGCAGGGTTGAGTAACACTGGTGTAGAGAGTAAAACATCAACCGTAGGAAAAAAAAGATGTATCTGGTATTCTGACACAGGTTATAAAAATATTGCACTGTCTATGCTTAGAACATCGCAACTGGCCACATTGTGATGTAATGTAATTTGTGATTAATTGCCCAGCCCTAGTCTTTACCAAATTTTCATCCACCTTCTGTTTTTTTTCCACAGGGCTCCATTTGGAGTTGGATCCTCTCGTGGCTCATGTTTGTCCAGTCCAGTGGGTGGCAGTGGAGGAGGAGGAGGAGGAGGGGGATGCAGTCAGGTGGGGAGTAAAATCTCCAACCCCTCATCCCCAGGATCCCCAGGCCCCTCTTCATCCCGTCCTTCCACCCCACTGATCAACTCCACCAACTCTGTGAACTCCTCCAGTCCTGCCTCCTCGCCTCAGTCTGCAGCCACACAGCTGAAGAACTGCCTGCGCTCCAGTCAGCACACGGTTAACCAGGCACGCACCTCAATGCAGCTGGGTAAGCAAGAACATTCTCACACACACACACACACACACACAATGTGCACTTAATGTGTTTTAATCATTATGCATATTACACTGGAGGCATTAAATATTAAGACTCCTCTTATTTTCTCTCATTGTAATCGTTTATTGATCAATCTTAATCACATGTTCACTGGTTTGCATAAATTACCATAACTGCATGGCCCTCTCAAACCATTTCTAGGAAAAGATTTATTACCTCTGTGACCAAAGTGACACTTAAGTATGAAAGTAGAGGTGAATCTTGTTTCATATCTCAGGCTCAGATGTAGTGTATATTCAGCCTCTGTCTTTCTTTGGTCCTTTTCCAACTTCCTGCTGCAATATGACGTCCTGCAGTCGACTGTTCACCGGCCCACAGGCTCAAAGGAGCAGAGTCCAGCTCATTAGGGACAATGCAGAATTTTAGCCTCTCAGTCTCTGATTAAAGAATAATAGAATATTGATTTGTTTTTAATTCAAGTAGCCTCTAAGCCGGGTTGAAAATTTGCAGACTTATGCTCACAGTGGCCTCCAGCGTTCTGTTTCTTCTGTGCTGATACACACATGGCGGTCACAAAGTGTGCACAGTGAAAAGTTTAAAATCATGTCGGGCCACCACGTGACTTATGGGGAGACTTTGTGCAGTGGTCAGACTCTCCCATCATCAATACAAAATCTTGGTGAGAAATTAATGCAATGCTGGATGGAAGTAAATCTTGTAACATTACAGAAGTTTATCCAAACAAGGCCACAACAAATGGGATCTGTAATCAAAGCTAATGGTCTAAAATAATATTAGAATGTGTGACTTTTCTTTTTGGTGACTAATTTCTTTTTTTTCCCCAGGCAGTGAACTAAGAGAGACAAAGTACAGTTTACAAAACAAGACATTATGGATTATAATATAAACAATTATGAGTCATTCTGGGAAACAGTCAAGCTAAAACATCAACATTCTGTAGATTCTGTTTACATGTCTCTCATTTAAGATTTTAAAACATTTAAAAACATTTAAAGACAACAGCAACTGATTCCAGGCTGAGCTGCAGAGTACAAGCACTTTTTCCCTATTTCAGCCTAATCATTTGGGACATAGAGTATAAAGACGCCCTGTCCAGTACTTTTCTGCATGATAAAAAATATATAAATAGAAAGGAAGTAGAGTAAATACAACTTACAGTGAGGTCTACAATTTGTAATGAACCTCAGTGGTAGGCAGCATCAAGCATGTGCAAACACTGTGCAGAGGCGCACATGTACAAAAAAATATCATCATCTAAAACGGGTAAAAATGTTGAAGCAACGAGCCACTTTCTGTGCTCCATTCTTGCAAGAATTGGGAAAAATTGTAACCACTCAACCAACTTATCTTTCTCTAGTTGTGATATAGATTTAAATTTTTGTTCTGCTTATCGCTCACCAACTTCATCACGACTACAAAAATTCACCATCCAATTTCAGAAAGTATCTAACTACGATGGTCAACAGTATCTTTACATTTTTACTTTTTGCTATACTGTCTTACTGTCTACTTATTATTCATTTGGGCTTTTCTAATTTTTTCTGTTTATATTTAATGTATGTACAGTACAGGCCAAAAGTTTGGACATACCTTTCTCATTCAATGTGTTTTTTTTATTTTCATGACTATTTACATTGTAAATTCTCACTGAAGGCAGCAAAACTATGAATGAACACATGTGGAGTTATGTACTCAATAAAAAAGGTGAAACAACTGAAAACATGTTTTATTTTCTAGTTTCTTCAAAATAACCACCCTTTACTCTGATTACTGCTTTGTACACTCTTGGCATTTTTCAAGAGGTCGTCACCTGAAATGGTTTTCTCTTCACAGCTGTGCCTTATCAGGGTTAATTAGTGGAATTTCTGGCTTTATCAACGGGGTTGGGACCATCAGTTGTGTTGTGCAGAAGTCAGGTTAATACACAGCCAACAGCCCTATTGGACAACTGTTAAAATTCATATTATGGCAAGAACCAATCAGCTAACTAAAGAAAAACGAGTGGTCATCATGACTTTAAGAAATAAAGTCAGTCAGTCCAGTAAATAGTCATGAAAATAAAGAAAACGCATTGAACGAGAAGGTGTGTCCAAACTTTTGGCCTGTACTGTATTTTACCAGACATTTTACTTATTGTTAAATTTAAATAGCTTTTTCTATTCTTGGTATTTCTATATTTTTACCATTTTTGCTATGCTCTCTGACCATTTACTTATTATTTATTTATGGCCCTTTTCCACTGACCCGTCTTGGCCCTTCTCTACTCGACTCTACTCGCCTCTACTCGGTTTGTGTTGCGTTTCCACAGGTGCGGTCCTACGCACGGCAGGAATTGTATCGTGGAAAAGTGCCAATAGGCTCTAAACACCAGGACCTGATTACTAATTTTGTACCACTTACATGCAAAAGGGAGTTAGTATGACAATAAAGTTCCTTGAATCCCTTGAATACTTTAGCCACAAAGTTCATAGTGAGTGTTGTTCATCTCAAAGGAACCAGAGAGGGTCAGAGTTCTCGTCCAAAAGTAGTTTGTTTTTGTTTTGTTTTTTCAACCTAATAGGCAACGGGGAGTTGGTTTTTATCCAGTTGTTTTGCAACGTTTCCTCTAAATTAACATGAACACCACTAGACTGATGAAGCCCAACTACAGACTCTGGGATGTCACTGCAGTTGTTGAAGAAGAGGCTAAAGCAGATCTAACTATAAAAGAGGACTATAACTAAAGTATGAAAATGTTCAGCTGATATAAATTTTGATTAATTAAAGAGAGCACATGAAATAAAAACCCTTATGGCAGCACTTTCTACTCAAGTTTGTCAAAGCCAATACATCTTAAATACCCTCAACATCACTGGAATAAAGATAATAAGGTTTTCACTTTCAATATTCTTTATTTTTATTGTATCTTACCTTTTCAAAGAACATTAAAGCTAGTTGTATAGTTATCTTTTTAAACTTGTTTTTGAAATCATGTATCAGCCTCACTCTTTAGCTCCATAAAGAAATCAGGATGTCTTTTTACTGTTATTCTTGTGTTATAGGACTGTAAATGTACCTTAACAGTGTCGCGCTGAAACTAAATGTCGTGGAATTCCTTACAGCCTTATTTCCTTTCAGCCAGAGGATGCAGTCAAAATGTGATAATGGGAAGAGAAATAAAGGTTGACATGCCTGTCAGATAGCGACTTTGCAATTATAATGTCAGCGTGTTAATGCCTAGCAGCCTTCGCATTGTCTCAACCTGCGTGTCTCCACTGCTGGGCAAACAGCTCAAACAGAATAGAGAAGAAAAGGGGATGATGTGTTCTTCCTCTGCACTCTGCTTCTTCCCCTTCTGTACTTTATGAACCCATAGGATCATGGGAACTGATCAGAAAGCACTGAGGCAGAATGGTCACAAGAATAAACTGCACTGTAAGTCAAAGGAGGATAATTAATATAAAGCTCAGTTTCTATCTGCTACACACACTCACTCTCTCTCTCACACATACACACACCTGCAAGCTCCAGATTATATCGGCCTTGTCCTGCTCTCTGTCTATTCATCTCTCCATAGCACCCTTCTCTTTCCTTTTCCCTGCACCTTGTTTTTTCTCCCTGTGAGAAAAATAAGGCTGTAGGTTTTTCTGCAGAGATTACAGAGCACATTTACACACCAGAGAACACACAGGCCTCCACTGCTGAATGACATCACTGTGCTTTTTGTTTTATGGAGGCGTAATGACAGAGCTTCATGCCTCTCTCTCTCCCTCGTTCCTCTCTGTTCTCTCTCTCCGTGTCTCTCTTCCTTATACACACAAACACACATCTGGTCTCCATTACAAAATAAAGTATGTGCATAGTTTAGGCGTTTAGCGGTTTCCTCACATGACCAGCGTGTCCCTCTACGGATTTCTGCCTAAGTACTGCAGTGTAGAAGAGCAGGTGGCTTGCAACCGTGTGAGCGTGTGTTTATAGTGCATTTGTGTGTACTTCTGTGCGCTCTAAACCTTACGAGCACTGAATGTCCTCATACAAATTAAAGGCTGAGAAAAGTGCTACAAACTCACGACTCCTCAGTTGATTTCAATTTCTTCAAAGCAGGGGGTTTGTTCGGCGTCTGTGTTTGTGCATTGGGTCGGACCAATCGTGTGCAAATAAGATGCAGATTTTGAGAAATTGCACTCGAGCCAGTATTTGAGAGAAAATAACCAGCAGTTATATAGCTTGAGATTACATTCTTCTAGTTTTTGAATGGGCAAAGAGTTTACACAACTTTACTTTGTACTTTTATTCATTCCCATTGTTTTTCAGACCATTTCTATGCAGACAAAACCCAAACTGTCAAAGACTGAGCTTGCTGTCTTCCAAGCTGGTCTCTTTATGCAGCCAAAGATCCCAATTTGTGCCCAAAGAGTTCTGCCTGGAACCTGGGTGTCATGATTGACGCCCTGCTCATGACCTCATTTGTTAGGTCGTGCTGTTTTGACCTGGATAATATCAGGAAGTGCCAACTCTACCTGTCAGAGAGTGCAACACAGCTCCTGGTGTAGACTCTTTGAGGATTTTCACATCAAGCACTGCAAAAACGCACTGCAACTCCTTCAAACCAAATTTAAACTTCTGCAACAGGGACTTTAGGCCCCGTTTACACGATAATGTTTGACAACGTTTCACCCTAAAATGCAGGAAAACGCACTGAAAAAAATCTGTGTTTGCATGGAAACGCTGAGGGACTTAAAACGCTATAGTATGCATGCCAGGAATGTAGATGGTGATATAACTGTAGGAGCTGTATACATGACTAAAGTGTTCAGGCTGAAGAAGTGAGCTGATCATCTGGACTTTATGTTAAAAACTTATTCTCTAATTGCAGAAATAGTGCAATAACTGCACATTTTGGTAGAAGGCAGTCAGTAGATTCAGCACCAGAAAAAGGAAACGGTAGATCGCTGTTATGGCACAGTGGAGGTTGAAGACACAGAACTGAGCGTGACGTCAGCGTTTCACCTGAAAACACTGGCTTGGAGTTTAAACAAGAACACTGGAAATTGGTGTTTCAGAAAAATTCCACTCTGGAGAGCATTTTCGAAATTTTGCTAAAACACTGTTACCATGTAAAAGGGTGGCTGAAACGCAACAATACTTTTTCGTTTCACCCTAGAAGGAAAAAAGTTGGGAGTCAGCTCATCTGATTCACAACAAAGCACAGACTCTTAGAGCCGCATCACTTTAGCATGACACGTCGCTAATAGGAAACTCTGGTATTGGTTGGGTAATCCAAGACCAAGATATTAGTTTGAGTTTACACAAAACTATGCAATCTTATAGAGATAGAGGATTCAAACAACCTTTGAGGATCAAAGCAGATATAATTTCAGTGACAGTAAACCGTCTGCAGTTCATTGGTTTCTTCAGCATCTAAATTCTCCTTTGTGAAACTCTGTGTTTGATGTCAGCTCTCACAGTTGTACTGACACCTTTCTTTGTGTTTGTGTCCGTCTCAGTCCACAGTCCTCCCGCTGGCAGCCCGGAGCGTCCCACGTCAGCCAACTCCCCGCTGCGTCCTCAGAGCTCCTCCCCCTCACGCTGCTCCGGCCAATCCAGTCGCCCGCTCTCCATGGTGTCTCCAGGTCCCAGCCTGGGGCCCTCGCCTCTCTCTTCCCCTGCTTCGCGGCCCCTCCTCCCCCTCTCCTCCCCGCTCTCCTGTCTCACACCTCCCAACGTGTCGGCGGTGCTTCTCAACGGGGAGTCGGCAAATCCCCTGCATCCGCTATCACCAGGTCCCTCCCACGTCTCCACGCAGGGCGCTCTCGCACCCAAAGCAGAGAAGGTGAGTTCTCCTTCTCATGAATGACACATTTCAGCTGAACGACAAACACTGAACACTTGTTTAAACTAACATTTAATGATCATTCAGAACAAAACCCTCCGTGGAAACAAATCTCCTCAGCAACCAGCTCATTCCTCCAGAAGAATAATTGGATGTCTTACAACAATGCAACTTCTATTGTTTTCTCCACATGCATAATGAAGAGCTGAATACTGTAACTTCATATTTAATTTACAGAGGGGATTAAAGGATATCACTTGCCCTGGTACATCCAGACGAGACAGACTGTGGGGGAAACTTGTTCCAGAAAATGAAAAACCTAATCTATGATCACAAATAAGTCTTTGAGAACTGATTAGTACAACATGTTGTCGTGTCTGGGAGAGAAAGGAGAGATTTCCTACAAGTTGTGTGACTGAGTCTGGACTTAACATTTTGATTTAGAGAAACAAAAACGTCTTCTTGGCTATCAGCTGTTTTGATCATTTATTAACAGTTGTGGTGAAAAGTCATCATGAATCTTTAAAAAGAAAAGACATTGTGAAATTGAACGCGTAATTCTAGATGACAATATCAAGAGTGAGGCTGCTGTTTTGTTCAGGGAGTTTAATAAAGCAAACCAAATATTGAATGTGTGATAAAGTCAACACCTCCATTAGGAGAAAACAAACCCGTTTGTTTGAGATCACGTTGGTAATAAGAGGTTAAAGAAATAAGACATGATGCAATTTCCATTTCTATTAGCCACCTGAAGCGTTGGTCATCATGTAAAAAAAACTCAGCTAGTGAATTTCAAATGACTTCAAACAAAAGTGGAAAAAAAACAGGAAATGAGTTTTGTGCTCTGTTTTTAACATCACTTACCTGCACCGCGCGTGTGTGTGTGTGTGTTTCTGTATCTGTACGAGTGGTGCTGGCTCAGAAAGTGTCACTCACACACACACACTGCTGGCTCGAGTTCTGAATGTCACGCTGTATGTTGAAGGATCTGCGGCGTGTTAAAGCTGTGGATGTTAAATCGGCCTGCGCTGACAGTGAAGGATGGCGTGGAGAGCTCGCATCTGTCTCAGCTCCATTTGTTTCACTGTTGGCTCCACAGTCTGGGACAGCTAATCTATGGCTAGCTGACAAACAGCTCATTGACTATGGAACAGCAGGCAGCGGCCTTGTTTACATCATCGCCCTCAAAGATGGCATGAACTCATATTCAAGATTATGACTCACAGACTGAATATATCTCATGAAAGTTTGAGACATTGTAGTCGAATTAATGTCACTTAATAAGTCAGTTTATGAAACAGAGATTGTTTTAGTCATTCTGTCTTTTTCACTGGAGCACAAAACGTGTCCTTAGTTATTTTCAAAAGAAATGCCTTCCTGAATTAATAACTTTTTTATGTAATGATGTGAGACTTTTATGACTCTATAAATCTGAACAAGCTGCTCCATCTGGATTCTCTGTACTTGTAGAATCAAGTTATCATCTCAGAACAGCTTCTGCGTCCTGACGAGAGTTCAATTCTGAAGGAAACAAAAACATCTCTGTGTTTTGATGAAACAGCTCAATATATTAAATGCGACAAAGCTGTGCACTGGCAAACAAAACGACCAAGAAATGACAGTCAGAGTCCAAACTACTATATCATCATGTTATCCCTTGAAAACATGTTTACTCCCAGCTGCATTCATATCACATAACCTGTGTTGCTTTGTGCTTGACCGGGCAGCAGCTCCAGGGTTGGAGTGCGGGCGATGATGGTGCCACACAGTCAGTCTTTGTTAGACAGGAAGTGATGGAGCAGCTATGATAGCTGTCTGGTATCCACAGTTAGGGTAATCTCTGTACAGCACACTGTCACAGTGACAGTTCTGCAGACACATGTCATGTTGGACATCGAGATGTGTTTTCAGACCGTTCCAGGGAAGTATGGGCTTGCAAAGCAACTGCCGCACAAAGGCTGCTGGGATTGCTCCTAGGATTTCAGTGAGCATGTGAGCCTCTAAAGCTGTAAGACACGATATTGAATTTTCTTCTAAATCTGTTCTTTTGTTTACATTTTTACAAACATTTCAAGAGGATAGCTCTTTTTGTTGTTGTTCCTGTTTGACTCTTTTTACAAGAAAACATGAGGAGAACTGGCACATGCTACTAACTTTACTGGTTATCCACAATATGCACTTCTTATTTGCATTGAAGTAGTAACAGTTGCTTGCATTGTGAAAAACGCAAAATACTCAGTGGTTTGAGTGAAGATTACTTAATATGGAGTTAAGCTCACTTGCAACAATAAGTAGCCAACACAGTCTCACCACCACTGCAAATTTGAAGAAGAAGCTACTTAATTTCTTATCAAACCTTGTAACTGTTAGTTGGGAGGGCACACAGTGAACATGGGGCCCTGCTGTACATGGGTGACTCACACAGGTGTCACAAGCTGTCTTTGCTCCATGGCGTTGACTGGCTGTCTATTCCCCGTGGAGCATGAATTACAGCTCAATTCAACAATTAGAACATGATGGGCAGCTTAAGTGGGCAAATGAAAATGCGTGGTCAAATTGGAGGCCAATGCAAAACATTCACAGGAATTTTCATCAAGAGTTCCTCAGAAGAAAATATTATTTATCGGTACACTTGACTCCAGTCTAAGCCGTAGGCAGCTGGACTAAGCCATGGAGTGTCGACAGCCATTCCACACCAGAGCAAAGACAGTCTGTGTCACCTATATAATATATCCATGTACAGCAGGATCTCATGTCCACTACTTGCCCTCCTCACTCATGGTCAACCTGAGTAATAGTTTTGCACTGACGACATTCTTAGTTGCGAAACTCATTCGTAACTTTAATTTACTGAGGAAGCACTATTTAGTACAGTACTGTAATCATACCACCAGGTATCTTGGGATCCCCTCTATCTTAAAGTTTAATGAATCTTAACTTCCAAGAGTACTCTACTTCACCGAGGTCTCTTCTAATATATGCTCAGTTTTTGTTTGATTGTGACCTCGCCTCTTCAAAGCCTGCAAACATGATTAGCAAAGCTGTCATATGCAATGTAGCAAAAGGAGCATGTGTGTGTAATGTCAGCAAGTAGTGCGAAAACAAAGGGTGTTTCTGATTTCAAAGTAAAGCTCGGAAATTCAAAATAGACAATTTAATTCAAAGACATTTACACTGGCTTTCATTTTTGGGTTTGGCTTTGTTACTAAATTAGCTGAATTAAAGGTTCACAGCAAAAACTGAATCGAAGCTAGTGTTTGTTTCATATTTTCTTGAGAAAAATTGTCACATTAGACTTAATTTGAAACAAATGACTTGTTTTGTTTTCTGTATTGATATTATCCCTGTTTTAAGAAACTCCATTTTTCTTACGCTATTGGCACATTTTTTTGCTCTTTAAAAGCAAAGCAGTCATTTTTTGACTTTGGTATCCTGAAATAAGACTTTTTTTATTCGCCATGTGAATATGGCTTATACTCAGTGTAATGAAACTTCTTTTTCTATACTAAAAACACAACAAAACCACTTTCTCTTTTTATTTTTCCAGCGTAGAGCAGACCATGTTTCTCTTTCACATCTATACTTTTCTCAACAAAAGGGTCAAGTAAAAAAAAATCCCTTGCGCCCCTGTGCTCAGTACATTTACTGCTAAACAAACCCACTTCAAAATCCCCAGATACCTCATTGAAGTGAGTGCTTTTTAACTCTTTGCATTTCCCAGATGCAAATATGATATTTATGTCACTATAAAGTAGCTTTGAGGTGCACTGACTAAAAGTGCACCCAGACTCTGACTCTTGTATTTCTCCTTGAACCTTTGATGGAGGGTTTGGGTTTTTTTTTTTTCTGTCACATAATTTTCCTTAAAAGCATCCAAAGAGTGTTGAGCGGGGGTGAGTAAATTAGAGTAATTACCTCAGTGGGTGGACAGAAACGAGTGTCCTGAGCATCTTTCCTGTCAACCTCAAGCAATTTTAACACCCCTGCACTTATTCTGAAAGGTCAGCCACCAAATTTTGATTCATAGCAGCGAGCATTTCCTTGGGTTTGGATGTTATGAAACTCCATGCACCTTTATTCAAAAACAGATGGAGTTAATGTGATAAACAGTGATTTTTGCAGAGGAGAAAGAAAATATTACATTTTCTTTTCAAGCCTCTAGATCCTGTCTGTGTGCTGCAGAGTAAGGATGATATCAACTAAATGTATGTGACAGATTAAATATGAGTCTTTGGTGCCATCTTGTGGTTTAAATAAACACAGCACCCTACCAAAACATCACTGTGTAAAAAAGGCACACACACACATGCGAGCACACACACTCACAGGAGGCATATTAAGCCTTTAAGCCTGCAGATGAAAGAAGGGAGGGTGTGATTATTCACTTTTTTCAGTCCCACCTCCCTCCTTCTCTCTCTCCTTCATTCCTCTGTTCTGTCTTTCACTGTCCTCGATCTCTTCTCTTTTTTTCCTCTCTCATTGTGTCTGCCCTCCCTTTCACCTCGTTCCCTTGTCATAACCTCTTCCTTCCTCTCCATCCTTCCATTTTCCCTCCTTCTATTCATCTCTGTATTCATCTTCTCCTCCCTCTCTGTAATTAAAATTCTAACAAGCTTTGTTTGCATGACAGGAAGGGAAGCAGAGGAACATTTTGTGTGTGTGAGTGTGAGTGTATGTGTGTGTATCTCAGTGCCAGAGCATTATTATATTTATGTAAACCTGATTTACATAAATCAGAGGGAGTATTGGGGAGATCTCTAAAGCACTGGTATTGTGAGTGCAAGAATGAGCAATTAAAGCGGTTTGTTTTCTATAGTGTGTCTGCTGAGTCAGTCTATTTATACAGCACTTTGCTTTGTAAGCACTTTTTTTTTCTGGACTGTGCTACATGTATACTAACGCTGGTCATTAGGGCACTGAACAGGTGGGGAGTCCTTCATTCCATTATGGGATGTTGGGCTGTTATGTCACATTTTATGACATGGATGTCATGATGGTTGAGTTTCAGTGTTGAATGTTAAATACTGTATTTGACCTACTGTGTCAAGTGTCAAAAGTTATTGGCCTGATACGTCTGAGTACCTTAATGAGGTGATGAAGTATTCGAAACCTTTTTTCATATTTTTGTCTTGTTAAGTATGTTATTCAGTCACACTATAAGACTGACATAACATTGCCATAACCATGACTTGACGTCGGTCATTAAGTTGAAGGAGGCTTCATGCATCTTTATGAAGGTTGTCATTACGTGTCATTCAGTGAATTATGTCACCTTTGATGCAAAGTCAACATTCATTGTTTGGGAATGTATTAGATAAAACAACTTGACTTAGTTGGCAAGACAGTGGAAGATTATGTTGTCTTTGTAAATATCAGGTTGTTATTTCATATTCTTGGGGTTTTTTGAGACTTTTAATGCCTGTAAACAGAGGAGACGAAAGTGGTTAGAGCAGGACACAGAAAAGAATGGGGGGAAAACGACCATAGATTAACTGTATAAAATATAGACGATGCAAAGCAATGAAGCCGATCATTGGCAGGGGCCATATTACAAATGACGCAGGCCTAGAGCCTCCTTGGGAAGAGCAATAGGGCACCAGACCTGTCAGTCACATGAGCTGAGTTAGGACCCCCCCTCAAACAATGTGTGCCAAAAGTGAAATTAGCAATTCAGTTCCAAGCTGTTTTTGAAAAACAAGCCCCTTTTTTAATGCTATAAAGGGGCCGTTTACACAACAATGGTTTTAGGATGAAACAAAAATTTTGCTGCATTTTGGTCTCTTGTTTATATGGAAATAGTATTTTAGCTGATCGAAAAGGTGAACTTTTGAACACGTGTTTCACCGTTGCTGTGTAAATGTCAAGCTGGAGTTTTCAGTGGAAATTCTGACATCATGCTCAGTTTGTTCATGCGCATTACACCTTGCAAACCAGACAGCAACAATGACAGCAACAATGGTAGACCACTGTTTCGTGCTCGTACTGCTGAATCTGCTGACAACAAAAGCTGCATCCATTCAATATTTAATGCCAGATATTAAGTTCACCTCTACTACGGCCTCTATACAGTTGTTTTGTGTAAGGCCCCTAAAGGTGTACTGCCAACTACAGGCCTGACATGCATATTACAGTGTTTTCAGTCCCTCAGCGTTTCTTTTGTTTGGGGCAAAGCGGTGTGATGTGTTGTTGTTCAGATGACAGCTGGGATTGGCTACAGACCACATTTTGAATGTCTTGGTCTTGTCTCAGACCCAGGGGCATTTTTGCTCTGTTTTGTCTTGGTCTCAGCCTGACCAGAATCTGAATTTTCTGTCATGACCGATCGAGACCAAGGAAATTCACGAAGGAAATTCCAAGCTCTCCAATATTTCTTGAATGTGCTTGTGAAGCAGTCTTGCCTCTGTCAATATGAAGGGCACGTTGATGTATCACTGCAGGGGGCTTTGATTTTTGGGATTTATATCTTGATGGCCATGATAACAATTTTTTCAATTTTATACTTGAATTGTGGGTGGTTAGAGAAACAGACAGATACCACACAACCATCTATGGCATCATTGACCAAAAAAGTGCAGCTCTTCAGTCCCTACTCACCAAGACATCAGTCCATCTTACTTCCAGCCAGAAATACTTCTGAACACTTACTATAGGGCCTCATTCACCTTATACAGTATTTTTCGCACTATATGGTGCACCGGATTGTAAGGTTCATTAACCGAAACAAAACAATTAGATAAGTCAAACTCTGTTCAGCTCATTGAATAACTCAATTACTTCAATAACTCTCAACATTTTTAGTTGTAACACATGATATACAAAACAATACACTAACTTTTCATTCATTAGTATTAAATTCTCAATGCATTTTCAGACTTTTTGACAGATTTGTGAGTGCCATGTGCCACATAGAATTAGTTCAAGGTCAGCAAGCACAACCAGAATTGATGCATAAAGCGCGCCGGATTATATTTTTCGAGAAACTTAAAGGATTTTAAGTGCACCTTATAGTGCGGAAAATATGGTAAATGAACATCTTGTTTTCATGTATTTAAAACTACAAAAAACTTGTTAAGATTTGAGAATTTTGCATGTTGTGCTTTGATTGAGTTGCAGTTCTTGTCAGTCAGATAAATTCAGAAGAGAACTTAAATTGAAATTCTTTAACTGTTCAACATGGTCAAAAATTTTACAATAGATTTTCATGGACTTGTTTTTTTTTTCTCTGTCTTGACTCCAAAAGTCTTGGTCTTGGCCTGGACTTGGATAGTGTAGTCTTGGGCACAACAGCAGAAAAATGGTTATGAGAATCAATTAAGTCTTCACTTTTAACTCCTCAAATAACTTATGCATTAAAAAATAATAATGTTTTGATTCATAAAGATATTTATTGGCCCTTGTAGGATAAAAACAGTCTGCGCGGTTGTGTTACTGTCTTTTTTCCTCACTGTTCTCCAGGTAGATCTTCACTTTGATCAGCTCCATGTTTCCTGACAATTTCTGCTTTCTACAGCAGTCACGGAGCTCAGGCAGGTTTACTCCAAGCCTGGTGCTGTCGTCGGCAGTATTACTGAGCCATCTGCAAAGGCTTGCATATTTGGTTTGACAGCCGGGTGTACCTACCACAGGGGCCAGTCAGCAGCACCGGCTGTCAGCACAAAACATGATAAAGACACAGATATACAAGATTTAAAAAGGCGTGTATATTACAAAAGTGCAGGAGCTAGATTATTATTTGATAAGTCAGTTTTACTTGAGAAAGTCTACATTTAACCTGAGGCATGAATATGAAAAGAAAGCCTGGGGGGGATATGGCTCTCAAATAATTTAACATCAAGAGAAATAATCAGGTGTTAATGAATTGAATTTGTAAGGAGTTGCATTTCTACGCTTTTATTTTATCTGTTTTGCAGTTAAACTTTGGAGAATGTGGTAGCTGGATTTTAAAGGCTCTTAACATTCTAGTGTTTCCTTCTCCTCTCCTGGAGTCTTTGTAACAACCTTTTTTCAAACGTCCTCTTTTCTCTGCCACTTCCCTCTCTGTGTTTGTCCTCATTTAAAACCAATTCTGTTCTCCCCAGAAAATAACAGAACAGGGTGCATTCAGAGTTTTTATTTGGTTTTTTTAAGCTTTCATGTATGCGACCCCATGCTGTTGCTATGACGACTGCCCGTCATAGCCATGCAGAGATGTTGTCTTAATGGAAAATGAATGTTAAAGAAAGCCAAAGTTTGATCCAGCAACCCACATATCAGAGAAACAGATGGCTGAGGCAGAGACAGAGCTGATATGGAGGCTTTATGCGCCGAAAAGAAACGTAATTATGCTCAGGCATGCCTTGTAATGATCCACGTCTTTGTGACAGCTGAAACTGTAAAATTATGCTAAGCAGCAGACAGCACGGAGCTGGATTTTTTTTTATTTTTCTTTGCTCCTCGAGTCAAACAGAGTCAGGCTGAATAGGAAGTATTGTTTAGCGCTGCTGTGATTATAAAGATGAATCAAAAAGTGTGAATGTACCACCACAGTCACCCCTGAAGGAAACACTCCAGCAGTAATCAATAGTAAGTTGTAGAGAACAGCGCAGTAAGTGCAGGTGTATTTAGTGTGAAGGATCGTTACTAACTGCTCTGCTTGTCTGTTAAAATCACACATTGTGACGAGCAGCTATTCATACAATAAATCCTCTGTTAAAGCTTCCTGCTCTGAGCTGCTGAAATAATCGCTGCTTCCACTGTTGTTTCCTTCTTGGTCTGATGGACAGAAAAAAAAGGAATATAACTTGAATCAAACTGCTAACCTTTCGATTAGGAGATGACCCACTGTCAGTGATCAACAGCCGCCCACTGAAGAGGATGAATAACCTCCTGTGACCATCAAAAAAATCATTTTATTCTTCTCTGTTCAAAACATTGTTAATAAACAATCCTCAGAGATTTCTGCAGGAATATTAACATGAGAGGATCTGAAAGTTTCTGCAGATTGCTGCAAATCTACGGTTTGCAAAAATAATCAAATTATGATTTTTTGTGATTATTTCTAGGTTCCCATCTTGTATGTTTTTAAACAAACATGCTGTAGGACATAATCAGTTACATTAATTACAGCACAACAACAACAACCCACTACGACCACTACTTGTGACTACTTTTTGTCCACTTTTTACTTCTTTTTTGGACCATTTTTTATACCTTGTCACTATTTTCCAGGTCCACCTACAATTTTCTTGCTGTTTTTTGTTGTTTTTGCTCATTTCAGACAGTTGTCACACTTTTTTGCCACTTTTGGACCATTGTTTGCAAGAAACTGACTACTTTCCAAGTCTAATCCAAACTTTCTTGCCAGTTTTGGTTGAGTTTCACCATTTTTACCACTTTTTACTGCATTTCGTTATTTTATTGTATTTTTCACCACTTTTGCTACTTTCTGAATTATTTAAAGTCTCCTCCAGAACTTTTCATGCTATTTTTTTTTGCTTTTTTTGCCATTTTTGGACCATGCTTTGCTACTTTTTGAGTATTTCCATGTATTTACCCAAGTTCAATGCCAATTTTGTTGCTTTTTTGTCAATTTTTACAACCTCAAACCAATTTTATTCGCTACTTTTTGTTTTTTTTCGCCTCTTTTTACCACTTTGATTGTCTCTTTTGTGAAGATAGTTTTTCACGGTTTGTTTCTTTGGTTGAGCAGGGTTGAGTAACTCTGGTGTGGATTCATTTTCACTCTTTTTTTGCTACTTTCAGACCATATTTTGCAAGTTTTTGGGTATTCCCACAATTTATCCCAATGATAATGCCAAACTTTGTAGCTTTTCGGCAATTTTTACTACCCCAAAATAAGTTTATTGCTTCTCTTTGCTGTTTTTGACTCTTTTTACCACTTAGATTGTTTCTTTTATAAAGATAGTTTTTAATAGTTTGTTTCTTTGGTTGAGCAGGGTTGAGTAACTCTGGTTTCGAGCAGAAAACATCTGCTACAAAACCTGTATCTGATATTCTGACACATTTCAGGTAATGGAAATATTGCACTGTCTGTGATCAGAATATTGCAACAGGACACGTTGCGATTTAATCTTATTTGCAAGTAATTGCCCAGCCCTAGTTTCATCTTTGTGACGTATCTTTCTGGTATTATTTGTCAGAAAATAGGTACAGTGTTATCATAACAGGATAGACATGATCAGCAACAAAAGGGAGGGAGGCTGTGGCATTTAAACCATGCACAGTTGGTACAAAGGGAGCCAAAGTGGGTAAAGAAAATATCCCCACCCATTGACAGCAGCAACCTGACCTGTTCTATAATTCTACAATTCTACAATTTCATTTAGCAGACGCTTTTTTCAAGCTGATTGTTTTTCTTCAAGTAAGTGCAATTTGCCAGCATTATTCAGTATACAATGACAAACAACGATCTATATTCAGCATGGTCAGTGCTAAATTTTCACTAAGAGCTGAGTCTGAGGAGAAGGTTGTTTACACAGGGACAAACAGATCTTTTGACACCCATATTTCTCTATATCTCATCACCGTCTCTTCTTTATTTTTTCAGAAAGAAAGAAAAGCAGCAGGTTTATTAAAGCTCCTGTCGGGAGCGGCAGCCAAGAAGAAACCTCGATCACCCCCCTCCTCCCCGCCGACTCACGACCCCAGTCACTGCCCCGTGGCCACCGACCCCGCGCACCATCCTCACCACCATCACCACCACGCCCGCTCAGGTTCCTGTCCAATGGCGTCTCAGGGGCGAGCAGGTTCCTGTCCGATCGAGAGCGAGATGGCAGGGGCTATCGGGCTGGAGCCTCTGCACAGGAAGTCGGGCTCACTGGACACCAACTTTCCTCTGTCACCTCCACCGACACGAGCTGGAAACCCTCTGATGGTGCTCCGGCCTGAACCCAAACCCCTGTCCAGAGAGAGGTGGGTACTAGGGCTGAACGATTTCAAAAATAATCTAATTGTGATGATTATTTCCTATATTGCAATTGCATTTTTTGTGTGATTAATTCTAGGTTCCCATCTTATATGTTTTTAAACAGACACATTGTAGGACATGAACAGTTACATTATTTACAGCACAAGAACCCACTATGAGTACCACTTGTGACTACTTTTTGTTCATTTGAGTCACTTTTCACTTCCTTTTATGCAAATTTTTTTGATTCTTTCTTACTATTTTCCAGGTTCACTCCCAATTTTCTTGCCATCTTTTGTTGTTTTTGTCCATTTCTGACACTTTTAACTCTTTTTTGCCACTTTCGTACCATTTTTCCAACAAACTGACTATTTCCCAAGTTTAATCCCAACTTTCTTGCCATTTTTGGTTGACTTTAGTTTAAATCATTTTCACTGTACTTCATCACTTTTTGACCACTTTTGCTACTTTATGGATTTTTTAAAGTTTCCTACAAAACTTTTTGGCTAATTTTTGATGCTTTTTGTCCATTTTGGTCATTTCACTCCTTGTTTGCTACCTTTAAACCATTTTTAGCTACTTTTCAGTGTTCCCAGATTTATCCTTATATAAATACCAGTTTGTTTGTTTTTTTTTGACAATTTTCACCACCTCAAACCAAATTGTAATGCTCCTCTTCACTGTTTTTGCCTCTTTTTTTTACCATTTTAATTGTTTCTTTTGTAAAGGTAGTTTTTAACAGTTTGTCTCTTTGGTTGAGCAGGGTTGAATAACTGGTGTAGAGCAGAAAACATCTGCTGCAAAAACTGTAGCTGATATTTTGACACATTTCAGGTTATAGAAATGTTGCACTGTCTGTGATTAGAATATTGCAACAGGACATATTGCTATTTAATCTAATTTGCGATTTATTGCCCAGCCCTAGTGGGCACACAATCAACCAAAGTCATTAGACACAGAGACACTTGTAAACAAAAAACGCGGTAAACCGTGATTATAGTAGTTTAATTTCAATAAGAGCAACTTACCCATGTACAGAAGAAGACATGAAATCTGAATTTTTAGAGCGTCTGCTGTGGCAGCTCTGCACATGGTCAGAAATCCTACATCAATGCAGACTCACTACTGCAGGGTCAAACAACCCACTCCCACTCCACTTTCAGAGGATTTGGATGGCACTCAAAGAGATGAACTTCCCACTTTAATGCACAAATAGAGGGAGAGTGTTTGTAGAAGAGGTGTGGAGGGCAATTTTGGAAAGGCGCTGAGTCCAATCTGGAGAAGTGCTGTCTGACAGGCAGCCTCATAAAACCACAATATTTTACTCTTTATAACTCATCCCCGTTAAATTACTTCTATTATTGACTGAATCATTGAAATCTTATCACCTTTTCTACAAAAAAAACAATTCATAAATTTTTCATATTGTTTTAAAACTCCTTTGTATGGACTGAGAGGAAGTTGTTCTGTGGTGTTAAATGTTACACGGACTTTCAAGAGCAGAATTGGTACACACCAATTGGAGTGAATCTTTTAAAAAAGGCACAAAATTACAGGCTCTCCCACTGTGTTAGAGTGACATCCATGAGGGGAAAAAACATTCATTGGAAACAAGAATAGCTCTTGCTTTTTGCAACAGTGTGCTGAAGTACTTGGTTATCACGCCATACCATGCCCTCACTGTGTGTGCGTGTGTGTGTGTGGGGGGGTAAGTGAGGTATAAAGCTTCAGAGCCCATATGGAAAAGGATCTTTTCTTTTTAATACTTGAGTAAATTTGTAATCTCCAGCTCATCAACGCCAAGTGGAAGCAGTTTTAGTCTGAATTACTCTGGAATGAAAGTTCATATTGACTGTAACTATAAACACCAAATGACTTTCAATAACTTATTTTGTGAGGTTTGTTAAAAAGTCTTCTAGGAAATGCAGAAAAAGAGAAGTGAATAAATGCAGTTTAAATAAATTTCTTCTTTTTAAGTTCTTTTGAGAACACTTTGAAAATATCTTCTCTTAAAAACAAACTTTCAACCAATGCACATTTTTACACATGTACAACCCCAAATCCAAATCCAATGAAGTTTGGATGTTATGTTTTAATGTAAATAAAAACAGAAGACAATTATTTGGAAAGATTAACCTACATTTAATTGAATACACTACAAAGAAAAAATATTTATTGTTCAAGCTGATAAACTTCATTTTTTGGCAAATATTCACTCATTTTAATTTTGATGCTTAACACACTATCTTTAAAAGCTGGGAAAGTTGAGGAATGCTGAGAAAACACCTGTTTGGATCATTCCACAGGTGAACAGGTTCATTAGAAACAGGTGAGTGTCATGATTTGGTATAAAAGGAGCATCCCCAAAAGGCTATGTTGTGTTTACGTTTTACACAAAGTCTCAGCTTCATTGGAATTGAAGTTGTATATAGTTTTGAAGCCCATGATCAACACTATCACAGATCTAGTGTTTTAGATTAAGGTTAAGTGTATTTGGTTGGAAAAAAAATCCAAATCCTATGCACAGTTTGCCTCCCTAATCAGCAGATTATTGTGAACACCTGAAGTTCTCCCTCAGCTGGTGACAATCAACTGACAGAGGTTATATAAGGGAGCTGAAGTCCACCTGTTCAGTAATGATTGTACTCACAGAACGTCAACACCATCAGTTGACTTTCTTTGTCCACTTTCTTTATAGTGAGATGTTAAAATAACACAGAAGAGGGGAACAGAACCTTGTGACCTTACAAAAACTGGAGAAAAAAAACAACAATCGAATATAACAGAACAAAACAAAAGACAAAAAAACAAGCCTATATTGCCCAAAATACAGAATAAACATCATACACAGCAAGGACTGCTCTTTTCTAAAGAATGCATTAATTTCATGCAATTTTTTTTTGGTGGTATCCCTTTGTTCTGGGAACTCCCTGCTACTCCATGTGAGCACACCTTCCCTCTCTTTCGTGTGCATACATGAAAAGTAAAGGCGAGGAGAGCAGCAGCAGAAGCAAAGACACTGAATTTCTTTCATTCATTCATTCTAAAAGCATGGAGATGACAGAAACTACATGCATATAAATATTGTAAATAAAGTAGCACAGTTTAAACAGTTCCAAACATGTACTAAGTGGTTCCTTATTATGGTTTGAAACTGTCCCCTGTCAATAACTGAACTTAGTTTTAATATTTTCTGTACAGTTTTTAAACTGTGGGCTGCACAGAAGCTGAAAGATGCGTCTCCAAATTTAGTGTTTACTTTGGGACCTTCAAGCGTTCTTCAGTCACTGGACCGAGTTTGATAATTAGTAGTGGTCACATTTAACAGGTATAATGGCAGATGTCCAGATGGAGCTTTATGGATGAAAATAAACCAAGGCCAGCCCACTTTGTTGTAGGTGAGAAACTGTCACCAGTGATGAGTCTTGAGGCAGAATCATACACTGAGTCTAACAGTTTAAGTGAGGTGGCCGTGGCATGCCTATAAATAACATCTCCATAATCCAAAACATAAAAAAGTTGTTTCAATAACTTGTTTTCTGCAGGACATAGGGGAATTTGCTCTGTGTCTGTATTAAGGGAATAAAACAGAGCAAACAATAGCAACAATACATATGTCACTGTCAAAACCAATGCACAAAAGTTTGGAAAGCTGTTTGCAGGGGAAGCAGACAGATTAAGACAGTTGTAATAGGACACACCTTGTGCCACCTTCCAATCAGTCAGCTGACTGAGCGAGCATTAAGAGCAGCTGGTGTTCAGCTCTCAACTTTTAACAGAGTTTGAGTGAGTGAGTTTTCTTCCCATTTATTATTCTCTTTACCCCAATTATCGGCTACAATTTCCCCCTTTTTATATTGGGCCAAGTATGTTTGTTTATCCTTTGATCATTTTTGAACACATAAAGGACACATTTCCTTTAGAAAAATCATACATTTGTTAATTTCCTATATCATGACCCCTGCTATTTTGATTTGGGGGACAAAGAATAAATTGAAAAACTTCCCCCAACCTGACTTTGCTTGAGTAAGGTTGAGTTTAAATAATGGGCCGTTCACCTCTTGGCTACAGGTTGCATGGATGTACCAATACCACTTTTTTCCCAAAAAAAGTAGCATTGCATTTGAGTACTCACCAATATCGATACCAATTACTTACGCCTTTACACATAAAGTTACTTTGAATTTTAATGTCTCCATAAATATTGTCTATTTGAACAACTTTCCTCAGTATGTTTTTCTTGTACATAGGTGACTGACTGTCACACGTGTCACTGCAATACAAACACAAATTTAACACAATTGTCATATACTTTTGTCGGACATAATTTGCATTCTGCTTTTTTTTGTTGCTCTCAATCACCTGAGAATAGTTCCACACTGCTGACATGACTGCTGGCTTCCCACTTTGCAGTCAAGCGTGTAAATGCCCGCTGCCATAAAGTGGTACCGGCAGTTTTATAAGTAGAGTACTCATGCCCATTATTGGACCGATACCGGATACCCGTGTATACCTTGATAAAGACATAAGGTCAAAGAAACCCAGGCTGTAAACATGTTTCTTTTGTCTTTTTTGAATTGGTGTGCTTCTGTTTTCCAGTGTTGCTGAAGTTACCGTTTGCTAAAATGCTTGTTTTTTATTATCGGCAGGTACCGTGTAGTGGTGCCCTACCCGCCACAGAGCGAGGCAGAGATCGAGCTCCGAGAGGGCGACGTGGTGTTCGTCCATAAGAAGAGGGAGGACGGCTGGTACAAAGGCACCCTGCAGAGGACAGGACAGACCGGCCTGTTTCCCAGCAGCTTCGTGGAAAGCTTCTGAACTGGATAAAGATGAAAGAAGAAGAGCACATATTGTTCCTGATACTAGAAGCACACAAATGCATACACAAGGCTCACTCAAAGAATGGAGTCACACTGGTTTCCTATAATTGCAGAATTTATTCTGAAACTCAAGGTGCATCATGTGATGCTTTATTCAATTTATATCGAGAAGAATCTGTCAAAACACTGCACATCGACAAAAATCAATAAATCAAATGAAGATTTCTTAAATCTACGATAGAATTAGTTAAGGATCGACCGATATGGATTTATGCTCCTCCAAAATCCAGAATTTATTGATTTGATATTTTTTAAGATGCCTGAATATAAGTATAAGTATAATAAAGTCAAGAAAAAAATCCATCAGCTTTAATTCTGCATTCTTCAAAGTGGACACTAGAGTAGCAAACGACAAAACAGACCAAACACAACTGTCATACAATAAACTACATTTAAATACAGTATGCAGTAGGCAGTGTATACTACATACTGCATTAGAAAGCAGTATGTAGTAGGTGAATTCAAAAACAGCCTTGGTCTACAACTGGACTGTAATTTCTACTAGCAACAAGGAGCTGCCCATGGATGCCTGTCAGTAAATTGAAATATATCGGTGAACACGCCCACATATCGGCCGATGCTGATACAAGTGAAAAACAGGAAAATCAGCGTATCATATCGGCTGGCTGACATATCGGTCTATCCTTAGACTTAGTGAATCCCAACAGCTTTTGGAAACCAGTATTGATTCAACTAGTTCACAGATACAAGCACACACACATACACACAAAGAGAAGTACATACAACCACACAGGAAAGTAGGCCCCAGCTTTGACCAGCCACACAGAAAGCAGGGCGGCTTTTCTCGTCTGAGTGGCTCCATCGGACTTGTTGTTTTTCGATCCGTGACGATGACTACTGAAGGCTCAAAGAGCACAGAAAGACTAACCTGCCTCCTAAAGCTCTCCTCCTCGGCATCATCCACCAGCAAACATGAGCACAGAAAGCATCAGCTCTGCTTTCCACTGAGACCTCAGAACCTGAAAAAACCGGGTGCTTTCTTGGTTTGAAAAAGTGAAGATTTATGATCAGGTGAAAAGGCGGGAAAGTGTTACGCTCCAGGATCATTGTAAGCACATCTCTGTGTCTAGTTTGTGACAACAAGCACATGTGTTTCTTAACCCAGTATGTGTTAATAACAGTGCATGTAGCAATATTCTGTTTTTTTATATGTTGAAATAGATGTTTGTGTTGTCCCAAACTAGTCATGCTGTGATGATCGTTCACAGGACTTTGATTTGAAAGAAAACTAAATTAGCTGATTTCTATTTATATATCTTACTGAAATTTATACAATTTTTTAACTCAAAGCCGTCCTTTATAGAGTCACAGAGCGGGAGGGAACTGAATAAACTGGCCTTCTGAATGTAGGAAGAAACAGAAAATTATGCCAAAACCCTTGAAACAACTGAATTGTATTGAGAAAGTTGTTTTTTGATTTTCTGTAGGATTTTCGAGACAAAGAATGCACTTGGAAATATTTGATACAACCTGCCAATATATATATCTACTTATACAGTATTTTGCATCATTATTTATTTAACAAAAGGGATTTCTATTGCTACTTGTTAGATAATTCAGTTTTTCTTCAAGCAGACACAAACCTCAGGCTGGAAGAAGTCGTAATCCAGCTTTTTCAGTCAAAGATCAGTTACAGTTTGTCCGATAGAAATTTGCCTATTGGAAAAAAATACTCTTTATCACAAATATTGCTAAAAGTAGTATCTCTTCATTCGCCTTTTCAAGTCAAACTGCCACAATATTGTTTCAGTAATGTGTGCAGACTCATGCTCGTGGAGAATGTGCAGTTAAGAGGTTGAAAAAGCAGAGACACAAGTTTTACAACTGCCAACCTTTTGACAAAACCTTTTCCTCTGATCTCGTCAACCTTTCTTGAGTATTTTTGTACGGCTTCAGTGCGTGTTTAGCGTCAGTCTGCTTCGTGAACTTCTCCGTCCTCGCGTGTGGCTCCAGGCTTGTCTCGTTTACATCCACCCACAACCGTCTACCTTTTTTTTAAATCCTTCTTTCTGCAGACAGAAGCACAGTGAAACTCAGAGACTGACTGTGCTTATGAATGAGTGGATGTGTGAGAGAGCAGCTGGGTTTTATTGCTTGATTGTTGAAATGTTTGCCCCTTCTTGCTTTTTTTTTTGAAAAAAAAACAAAAAACGGAGCCACAGTCAAGCACAAAGAATGCAGGCCACGTGCTGAGGCTCTCATTGGCCGAGCAAATTGATGTTATTATTGGGTCCTTACCTGGTGAGAGTCTGTGATTGGTTAAGCACATGGGAGTCTCTTTAGTAGACTGCACTACTACTATAAGAAAAAACAAGAGTTGAGAATTCAGCACAGAAAAATGATCAAAATTTATTTTTTTCTTGTATGAAATCAACAAAAGGTTCCCAAGACTCAACAAAATGTCATTATGTGGCAGCATTTGAATATCGTATTCCTAATTGTTTGACTTCATATTAAAAACAAAGATATTAGACCTGCAAAAAGCTCCTCACAGACTCCAGAAAAAAAAAGTATTAGATCAAGAATTATTGGAGACATCAAAACCTCTTTCTATATCAGTGAACAAAATGACAAAATTCCTACGAGGCTTTTATCCAAGGCTTGAAGTTACACAAGAAAGCAGGATTTTCTGTCAAACATTGTATTTCCCTTTGTTTTTGTGTAGGGGTTGATATGTCATGGAGTAATGGAAGCAAATGCAATTACCGTATTTATCTGAATATAAGACAACCTCCTTTTCCAAGACACAATTTTGGGAAAAGGGCTTTTTGATGACAAAATATTGTTAATTGCAAAGAACAGTTTCTTTGAAAATATTGGTTAAAAATTAATTTTAAAAAAGTAACTTAAAACAATGCACGCTGTTGTTTCTAATAGCATAGTGCCATATCTAGTGTAAGATCTATCGCATCCAATATCACAGTGGTTAACCTTTTTTTAAGGTAACCTCTCTTATAGATCAGGTCCAAACCTTGTTCTTTTATCTGAGAGACTAAATGGCCTTATGTTATTTATCTTGTTTATATGACAGGGGTCATATCTGCCTCATAGTCGTGCATTCACATATCTCCTCTGCTTTCTTTATCGTGCACAGCAGAGTCCCGCCCTGATGCACACACAGACAAACACACACAGAGACAAGCACACTCCATATAGTGAACAGAGAGTAGGGAAAAATAATGTGAAAACCTACTTAAGACTCTTAGAAACTTTTGTTAGCGCTCCCAGCTCCCCTCTCCTTTCTGCCATTTTGTTTGTTACCTGTCACTGTAGGGAGGTTTCATGGAGCGACAAGTGGCTTTTTCGAGAAAAGGGCTGTTCAAAGACTAGCCCCAAAAATAAGACTACCCCCCTTTTTCAAAGGTGATTTTCCCGGGAAAAAACCCTTAGAGCATCTTATATTCAGAACAATACGGTAATAGTTATAAGGAGATTTTTTTTCCTATATATAAATTTGTGAAAGGTTCAGACCTTTATGCAGTTCCCATAAATTGTATGAAAAATTTGAACAAAAACACTCAGTGACAACTCATGTTCAGTACAGTCAGGATCATGAACTGCAGTTAACACCATGCAGTTTGCAGTGCAGTCTGGGTAGTTGTAATATTACAATAGTTGTGTAAGTGTTCTGGTTCAGCTCGTGTATTAACTATGAAAAATGTCAGACTGCGATGGCAAAACGTGACCTTTGTGGAAGTTTTAGTCACAAAATTGGCCTCTAGAACAACTCTTTTCATCACATATGATTATAAAGACACAAAGGTGTAAACGTGTTAGATAAACATGTCTCTTGTTCCCTCTATTCTTTGTTGCAGTGTAACAAGCCCGCTGGCTATTTTTCATGAACTTGTGTTGTGTGTGACTCAGCAAAAACCAGCAGATCTCAGCACAAACCAGATTGCAGATTAAGGAAAGAGGACTCTAACTTTTATTGAGTCAAACTTAAGCACAAGTCCTTGTTTTTTGTCAGATCATCCGATCTAACGGTCTTATTTTTATTATTATTATTTGAATGAGGTTGATGCTGTGAGGAGGAGTAGAGTTTACAACAGTCCCAAACATCAGGAATAAAACCACTGCACGGTGGCCACTTTACAAAAAAATACCTTGAACTGCAAGTCTTGCAAAATGTTTTCATGGCATTTGTTTATTTATGTGCTGTGTAAGCTTCGTCTTTGGTCTCAGCTTCCTGGATATAAACACCACTTAGGAATTCATGGTGACAGCTTGAAAATGTGAACAAGCTACCAGCAGCAGGAGTGGCAAATCTTATCGGACGTGGACGAAAAAAACCCTAAAACTCTGAATTAGATTTTTCACTGAGCTTAATATCAAACTGCTGTCCAGTCCTGTTTTGTTCCGTGTCCTTCCAGGAAACTTGAGCACTCACCCTGCCATCTTGAAGTAGATGTCAGCCATATTTGTTCCTATGGATACTTGTGTGTTTGAACGTGTGTTTGTGCGTGTGTGTGAGGGGAGGGGGGGGGGGCCTCTGTATGTAGCTCTTTACATAAAAAGGAACTTGATGAAAATGTCGGGTGCAGCATGAATGCTCATACCTTGTCAGGACTAGGTAAATAAAACAGTACAAACAGTGTACCAGAAAAGAAGAAAGTATATATATAATTCTATATTGTGCAGAATATTTATAGGCCTTTTGTGCCATTGAAGTCATGCTATGTGCTGGACATGCCCAGCGCTCTCTACCATGTGATCATTATACATCGTCTTGTACCGATGACCCGTGGCTGACTTGATTGTTTTTTCATGTCAAGTGCATTTTTCGCAATAAATGCCTTTGTTTTAAAGCAGATTTCCTGTGACTTGTTTGCCTGCAGCATGCAAATGAAGATAACAGAAGTGAAGGGGGGGGGGATACATGCTTGTGTACCCTGATGCATAACAAACGCATTACCTGTGCAGCCTATTAGGATTTTACAGCTGCCCTTTGGAGAATTCATTCTGAGAATCATATTATATCCCGCTCTAATTATAATTATGTGTGCTCACAATGTGCTCATTAGAAGCTTATGAGGCTCATGAGCTCCACTCCAGGTTCAGTTGTCTGACGGAGGCTGTTGCCGCCTTTATCGCCGCACACACGCTGCTAAAGGATGAGGAGAAACAATGCTCTTTTCACGACGGCTTCCATTTTTCCCCCATGCTTTCATTTTCTTCTCACGCTGTCTTTCTTGTGTTCTAAAGCCAACACTAACATGAACGAGCGCTGTAATTGGTAATTTCAGAGCATCTTCTGCACACTCCCCTTAAATGACAGCCTCATCTCTCCAGCAGCCGGGCCTGTCTCCAATGATCATTTCCATTTGCATTTAGAGTGACTCGCAAAAGGTGACAAGAGTGTGTGTATTTGCAATGTGTGTGTGTGTTAGTGTGTGAGGAAAAAGGGTTTGACAGCTATCTTGGATGTAGACACACACACAGACAAGTTGCACAAACACAAACTCAGACGTCTACATCGAATGCAAGCAAGAGGCAGACAGCAAACTTAGACTTCTCCCTGCTTTCTGCTGTGCTCAGATAACGATCACCTCCGGCAGCAAAAACTGGGAGAAAACACTTCCCACCTAGATGTTGAACCACCCAGAGAGTAGCTAAAAGTGTTTCCTACACACAGACACACACACACAGACTTTCTTTCTGCACAGTTGGTGAAATAGTTCTCCTCAGGGCGTCCTCTTCCCAACCTGCCGGGGAGGTGCTGCGGGACCCTGCAGGGAATCGATCAGCATTCCTCCGCTTTACGCCAGACCTGTCTGTCTACCTGTCTGTGTGCCTGTCTGTGTGCCTGCTCTGAGTCAAATCAAGGGCAGCAGAGCCAGGGGGTAAGACACTGCAGGGGATAACACCCCTTCCATTCAGCACAGGGCGCTCCCTTTGTGTATATGTGTGTATATGTGTGTGTGTTTCCTGATAGAGTGGGCAGGGAGGATGTTAAGCTGCTGCTGATTCCTAAATCTTCTTGAGCAAAAAAAGGGAAGCTCATGATTATCCTCTTACCTTCTGATAAAAGAGAAATAAATGTAGAAGTCCCTACTGTCGACGTTTCTTTTATAATGAATCACAAGGGGGAGGAATTATGTCAGACGTGTAGGTCGTACAGCAGCCTGAAAATGTACAATGTGTCTCTCCTGAGCTTTGCTTCTTTACTGGAAACTATAAAAATACACCACAAAACACAACCAGGTCACTAAAATCTAAACAGTTTTTACACAGGGGGAAAAAAGATCACAGTTATGTAAGATTAAACAAGTTTTGAAGTCAAGGGAAGTGAACAAAGAACTGTACACACTCAATCACACTCTGCTGTCACTTGATTAGTTACACCTGTTCAAGTGCTTGTTAACCCAAACATCTAATCAGCCAATCACATGGCAGCAGCTCAGTGCATTTAAGCCTCCAGACAAGGTCAAAGACAACCTGCTTCCTAAATTGGAGGTGATTTATGTGACTTTGAATGTGGCATGGTTGTGTCAGATGAACAGAAACAGTATTTTAAGGTTTTTGGTTTTGAGTTCCAGCCCAAAATGTACATTCTCAAACTCTCTCTTTGTGCCCGAACCAATTAATATTGTTCCATGTCAGCCATAGTTGAAAGGTGAAACATTAACACTTTCTCATGGGCTGTTTTTTTCTCACAACAAACAGGACAATCCACTTGGCCCGTGCATTATCAGGGTTGACACGTGGGTATCTATTTGCGACTGATCCTGAGAGCACATCTCCTGATTTATTTACACACTAGAAGAGGAGAGTAAAAATTCACACTCACTCAGTATACCCATTTTCTGATGGCTACTTCGAGTAGGATAATGCTCTTCGCCCCAAATCACCTCAAACATGACAACCAATTTACTGTACTCCAATGGCCTCCATGGTCATTAGATCTCAATCCAATAGAGCACCTTTCAGGATCACTTTAAAGATAGCAATTATTGTGTTGTTTTGGAAAAGGGCCCTTTAAAAGTAGCAGCGCTCATGTATCATGTTGTGGGGTGTATCAATAAACAGTCAGCCAAAGTTAATCATGACAAAAATACAAAGATTTATTTAGAAAGAATGAAAAAAGCTCCCAAATAGCACTGTTTAGTCCTTAAATATAAGTGTAGTACAAATGTATCTTCAACACTTCCATTAAGCATCAGTGTGTGTTTCCCTGGAAGTAAATGTTTAGTGTATAGTGTGTTTAAAAGCAAGCTTCACGCAGATAAGGCACAGACATGTGATGAGCTAGTGTAAGTGTGTAAAGTGGCTGTTTGTGACCAGTACGAGATTACAAAATAAAAGTCACAAAGCCATTCCCCTTCTTCATAACGTTAACAGACAGTTACAGGATGCATTTAAAACAAGTTAAACGTTTGTTTCAAAAATAAAGATACAAGTAAAATGTATAATGAATATATGATGTAACATGTACCTTCTAGGGCTCAACCTCACAGTAAACAATTTCCAAATGGGAAAGAAGTCAGTGGCTCCTGTAGGTTTGTGTTTTGCTCGTGAGCTCATCATTAAAACCAACAAGCTGGTGCTGAAAAAAAAAAAAGCAATACAGACAAGATATAACAGTAGACAACCTTAATGCTTGTGAAAACACAGCATCAGTCATCACAAATCATCTCTTAAGCCCTTTTTTAGACGCACGGAATAAGTCCAGCTGGATTTTACTCCAGATTTATTAAATGAATTCCTGAAATATGCAGCAACGGCTCTGCTCAGGAAAGCTGAATAAATAATAAAGGATAAATTGTTCATTGTTTATCTCTGTGCTTTCTTAATGACCTGCTAGTTTCTGCCAAACTCACAAATTTACTTTTGTCCCTTACATAATCTGAAAGTAGTTAAAAATCATCATGAATGAGTCACATTAGAAAAGCCACATGGGGTAAAAAAAAAAAAAAAAAAAAAGTTAAATGTAACAGAAGTTCCTTATCCCACCTTGTTTGAACCTGTCTCCACCCTCTGTTCAATGTACAACACCTACTGTGAATCCTGTGGTAGAATGAGGTGCTACAAATAGAAGGGTACATGAAAAACTTGATTTTTTTACCTATGATACTGAAAGGATAAATACATAATACAACACAGATGTATAAAAGCCACAAAGAAGATATAAAATACCTGGGAAAGAGTTTACTCAGGATTCATGGCTACAATCATTAAACTTTGGCAACAGATCAAACTCTCACACACATACACTGCTGGAGTGTGTGTGTATATATATGTGTGTGTATGTGTGTGGGCTGCCTTGGTTAGTGTTTGAAAGTGGCCACAAAAGGCATAGGGGTAGAGGGAGAAAGTCACTGGGTATACTGGTCAAAATGAAGGTCCATGTCAGATCCAGAAGTCTTCACATGAAGCCAGAGCTGGAAGAAGAGAGAAAAAAAAGGGAAGTTTAAAGAGAGGGAAAATGTTTATCACAAAACATTCATGAGGTTTCAAGACACAAACGCACGTCGAACTCTCCCTACATTCTCCCAAACCATCTATTTTTGCAAAGTGGAGCTTAAAGATCAAAATCCCAGCTTACAGTAGCATTGATACAGACACTAAACCTGTTTGTAGATTTCTTCTCCTCACTTACTTTAACTTGAGGAGACTTTTAATCAAACTACCACACCACGTTTTATTCTCATTTTATACTCTTTACTTGTTTGTTTAGCAGTAGTTTAAAAAAGTTTTCCCAAAAGTAACTGTGAGGAGAATCTGGATGAAGTAAATTGCAGTGACTCCCTTCAGCTGGAGGACACACGCAAACTGTTGTGACTCTTGTTTTTGTTGTGAAAAACGAATAGAGATGGGTTTTCCTTTTAACACCATTTCGATTTGTTCAAGATCACTATTAAATGGATACAACTCAATAAGTTAATGTATTTATCAACAGTTATGTAGCGCTATTATTAGAAACGTAATGTAGCCAGGTACATTTAGCGCTGAACACAGCTCGGGGCTCTGACACATATCCATACTGTGTAACACTAGTGAATCCTGGTTATGTCCTACCAGTGCTCATCTAACAAGCAGAGCAAATGTAACCCGGCTCTTCATTTTATTGACAGACTCTCAGGTTTGAACAGATCACTGCAGTTTCACTGCTGCACGTGGGTTGGAATGAACATTATCACCAACAGCTTAGCCTGTGTTTTAGCCACTAGCTTGGGTTTTAGCCTTTAATCTGTGCTCTATCACTCTCCTGTTAAGTTTTCTTCTACTCTTCTGTCTATTTTCTGTCAAACAGTTCAGCTCCTGTTTCCACTATTGCAACTAAATAAATCACAGAAATCATTTTCAGCAGCGAAAACACGGATCTCTCTTCCCACAGCTTAACCTTGTCAGTCAGCATGGTGTTGTCATCGAGACTTTGACTTGCTGTAAATCAATCCGACCCGATCGAGAAGCTAGGAATTAGCATTTAGAACTAACCTATTCTAGTACAGATAACCTCATTTTAAGTTTTAGATTATGATCAGGCATATATCTGGATATGAGACTTTTTTAAGATCACTCAGAAAGTCCTCACAGTCCCTTTAAAGTTTTCTTCAAATGTACACATACGTCCATTGTGGGAGAAAAGCTGTTGAAAAGTGGTGCTGCAATTCCAATGGGTAGCTTGCTACATGTCACTTACTGCTCTTAACCTGTTTCCCACTCCATCCACTGTCCTTCTTTAAACAAAGGCATAAAAAGCCTGAAAAATAACTCAAAAATACAGGGCCCATCAGCCTCACCATGTTTGCCAGTACTGCCACTAGTGTACACTCTGAATGAAGGCCAATTTTCAGTCATGTTGCGGCAATATCCATGAGGAAAGTGCAGTTACATTCTAGCACCATCTTCTGGGTGACATACCTCTTTACAGGAGTGTATTTGTCAAACAAGTTCAAAGTTTGTATCTCCTCATATGAAAAAAGTATCATGAGTGTGTTCTTTACACCTAATGTCTTAGCTGTTTCATATTGATCTTTAAGTCTCTTACTTCTTGCGGTCTTTGTCCTTCTTGCCATTGGCGGTGAGACTCTGGGCCTGCAGAAGCTGAGCAGCAGCTCGCCTCTTACCGAAGGAACTCTGATCATCCTCCAGGTGTCTCTTCTTTTCTTCCAATGCCGCTTTCTCATCTGCATGGAGGCGCTTCAGCTGCTCAAAACGACTTTGCAGCTGTGAAACACAAGAGAAAAGAGTTGAGTTGTACTTGAATTTACTTTCAGCGCTAGGACTTCAGACATCTCCCTTCACACCAACCTCTCTCTCAGCCTCTTTCAGCTCTGCCTCCTTCTCCTTCACCCTCTGCACAAACATCTGCCTCATCTCGTCTTCTCTCTTCTGCAGCTCCACAAGGAACTCCTGGCGCTTTGCCTCGTACGTCTGCTGCAGACTGCACAAACACAAACACACACACGTCATCTCTGTGGTTCTGTTTTTCTGAGCCCGTACAGGAGTCTCCAGGTGAACCACTCACCTGACAGGTTTGCATTCTGGGTCGGTGTCTTTGAATCCCATTTCCTCCAGTTTGCAGCGTCTGTAGAGCTCGTAGTGGCGAGTGTGCGTCTGCTCTCTCAGGTCCTCCATGTTGACGCAGATGAGCATCTCTCGCAGTTTCACAAAGTCACAATGGTTTTCATTTTCAACTGTCACACACACATCGATGGACAAAAAAAAAAAAAGACTGGTTTTTCAATGAGCCAAAAAAAATATTAAACATTTCAAATTAATCTCATTTCTTATTTAAATTATGTCACAATGTAATATAAGCTTCTGTCAATCAAAATCAACTATACTGTGAAACAAGCTCTTTTTTGCAATCAATATCTTCTGATTAAATTTCTTTCTGGTGAAGTTTTAATTCACTTTTTAACAAACAGAAATTGTAAAAATTCAGAAATGTGTAGAAAAGGTCCAACAAGGAACCATCCTACCTTGAACGACCCCCCAGGGATACTGACGAGCCTTCACCATCTTGTTCCCAACACAGACCTCCTCTGTGCTGCCAACGACCGCAAACGGCAAATGACCCTGCACACAGTATATGTTCTGATCACACACTTAAAGCATGACACATCTCAGAGCACATTCATGAGTTCCAATTGGGTCTCACAGGCCTCCACGTGTAGATGAAGGTGGTTTACTAATGTGCATGTCTGTGTGTGTGTGTGTCCTCTTACATTCATCGTAGTGTTGACCTTTGCCACAGTCTCATCATCCAGAGGAAATTGGTAGATCTGAACTCCGTTGCTGACCAGCTCACTCATGATTTTGATCTTGAACTTGTGCAGCTCTGACTTGCTGATGGTGTCCGCTTTGGCGATCACTGGTATAATGTTCACCTATGGGGAGAGAGATGGTCCAAGTTGTAGAACAAAGTATGTATTGTATTCAAAAAACACATCATATAAATGCAGTTAAATGTCGTCATCACAAAGATCCACACGCATTTTGGCAACGTAAGTGATGTTTGGCTCTGTTCATTCAGACAAGTTTGTGTTCTTTAAACACAGAATTAAAAACTGTTTGAAACATAAAAATGTTTGCTTCTTCTGTGGTTGATTGTCAGAAACAATACGATACCATGGCGTAGGGCGGAATGACTTGCAAAAATATTCTATTTGCAATTATTTTCCCCTGTATTGCAATTGCCATTCATTGTGCATTTGTTTTTATATTCACCATCTTATATGTTGTTAGAATAAAACACAAGCAATATTCATTTCTATGTACTCAATACTACTTTCGCGACTTGTGATTGGTTTTTTTCCCAATTTAGTCACTTTTCATTCATATTACTTTGCTGTTTTCCACACATTTTTGCTGCTTTTTGACCATTTTTGCCACCATGAACTTATTTTTATTTCTACTTCTTCTTTGCCACTTTTTACCACTCATACAATTTGACTCTTTGGTTGAGTAACACTGGTGTAATGCATATAACATCTACTGCAAAAACGTTTTTCTGGTATTTTATCACATTTGAGGTTACAGAAATATTGCACCGTCTGTGGTTGGAATATTGCAGCAGGACATACTGCAACCCTGTCATCATTTTGCAATTAATTTTCCAGACCCACTATGGCGTCAACTTCTTCCCAGTTCTTACCATCACAGAGGTAACGGTGATTTGAAGGTAAGTGTGACCGTGCTAACCTGCGACCTTGGTCGAACTTGTCACTTCAGGTCTGTGATGATTCCTGTTATTTTGGTTTGTTTTCTGGATCTCAGTTTAGGGTGTATGGTTTTGGTTGTTTCTCTTATGTTTCAGGTTTGGGTTTGGGTTTGTGTACTTGTGTTTCTAGTCTATGTTTTCTTTCCCCTCGTGCTCTCAGTTATCCTTGTGTTTCTCCCCCTTGTTGAGTTTTCCTGTTGCCCTGTGTTTCCCTCCTCTCTGATTGCCCTCATGTGTTTCACCTGTGCCTTGTGTCTCACCTGTGTTTCATTAGTCCATTGTCTATTTAATCCCTGTCTTCAGTTCAATCTGTTTGGTTCATTGTAATGTCAACCCATGCTTGTGCCTCCTGCGGGGTTTTTTTTTGTTTTGTTTTTTTGGATTTCTATTTTTGTCCGAGCTTTTGAGTTTTGTTGCTGTGTTTTTGAGTTCTGATTAAATAAAGACTTTTCGTTTTGTAAATCTGCACTTGAGTCCCCATGACAATGGTCAGCTGACAGTCACCAGTTAACAGGGTAAACACTTTACACCGGAACACCAGTGATGTCTGTTGTATAAGCATAGAGAGATATTTGTGATATGAACCTCTCTCTGGAGTACACGCTGGATTTCTCCCTCCGTCCACTGAATATCTGTCCACTTTTTGATGTCTTCCATCCACTCACTCATATGTTAGGAAACTGGAAGTAGTTCACCACTCATCAATATGATGTGTTTTGATTAAAAATTGCTTTGTTTGGCCATTAGCCTCTCACAGCGCCTGACCGACCACTGTACTCCGCAGCACTTCTGTTGCCAAAATGTGCGCACAGCTATGACTGTTTAATCCTTTCAGGACCAACCCATCAAAAATAACAGCAAGAATATTCCAATTTTTTGGAACTGAGATGTTTATAAGCCCTTTCAACAAAATCCGCAAAAAAATGTTGCTTTATCATTTTATTCATGATATATTTCTTGTATTGCGTTTGACACATTGGGCAAACTTTTTAATCTATTTATTTAAGTTTTTTAGCAAATATGCATTTGTTTCATGCAGAAAACACTTATTTTAGATGAAAGAGTAACTATTTATGTTACTCCTACTGCAACCTCTTGGGAATCAGAATTTTCTGAAAATATGTGAGTGGATGATTTCATGAGAACGGACATTTTCAAAAGGGCCAAAATACAACTTCAGCTGACTGTCGTGATCTGACAATCCTCAATGTGGTAGAATGTGTTTTGAAAAAATATTTTTAACAGGTTTTTAAACAAACTATTTATCATGTTGATGAGATAAAGATCTTTGAAGTCATGCTGCAAGTCTGCCTGGAGAGGGATAAAACACTGATGGAGTCTATAAATGCTGTTATGTGCAGACAACAGAGGCATTTAGAGTTCAAACTGCTTTTCTAGTTTCTATAGAAACATACGTCTGTAAGTTTCACCAAGTAAGTTAATGTTGCACTACAAAAACTGAAATCTTATCAAGAGTTTTCGTTAAATTTCAGTAAAATCTTACATTATTGACTTATTTTCTTTGAACAGACATATTCAAAAGAAGTGTGAACTATTTCAGCCGTTGTCTTTAATTAGCAAGTTGAAAATACTTTGGGATAAGTGTTGTGCTGTTATTTCTGGCTCAGCAGCCCACTCTGCTGTCCAGATCAGTCCACATTCCTTTCCTGCCACTCCGTCTTTCTGACTGTCTGTCCTCTTGTACCAAAGACAGGCCTGGAATGATTTGTTGTCACTAGACAAGCCACTGGGTCATACCACACACTCACACACACACACGAATGAAGAACACACACTGATCCCAGCAGAGAAAACAAAACAATGCTCCCAGATCTGTTCCAGCAGCTGTCTGAGTGAGTGACTGTCTGCTGTCAAAGAGCTACAGCTTCAACAAACGCTTCCCTCACTCCGTATCTATAGAGTGACACAAAAGGCCAACTCGAGTGTGTGTGTGTTTGTGTGTGTGAGGTGATTACAGCATTCCACCACGTTTTCTGCTTCATTCACACGCAAATCCGGGGTTACAGACGCCTCAGAGCAGGGAAAATGCACAAACACGCACAAAAAAACACAAAGTCACTTCACACACACACAGAGAGCATGGGAAAGTTTGTGACCACTTTAAGAGTGGAGGGAGGAGTTCAGCCAGTGTGGAGAAGGAGGCTCTCCAAACAGTTCTAGAGAAAAACACTGTGCAGAATATCCAGAAGAGAAGCTTCCTGCTTTTAAACCTGGATTGTGAATGCTTCTCATGTGATCTCCACTATTTACCCACAAACAAAAACCCAAAATGTGTCATCAGTATCACTTTTTTTACATTGTGTCAACTGATGAACAGCAAAAACAGGAATCTAAGTTTTGTCTTATGTTGTCTTTATAGACTTGGTATGTACAGCATTCACCTTTCAAATCAAGACAAACATCTGATTTTGAGATGTACAAATGTAAATTTCTTCAACCCTTCAACCCATACACAAAGTCAAGCCCCTCTTACCTTACTGTCTAGTTTTTTCATTGTAACCAGGTCCAGGGATTTAAGTGAGTGACCTGAGGGGGAGATGAAGTACAGACATGCATGGACACGCGAGTCATGGTAGTTGTGAAGGGAGCGCTTGATTTTCAGCTCCTCCTGAAGGTAACTCTCAAACTGCCTGTCGATGTAGTCCACCACTGGCTGATAGCTGCAGGACAAACATGGAAAAGCTCATCAGAAACCTAGGCAGATTCAGTTGACTTAATATTTTAACTTTTTGGTAAACTTTCCCATCAGGATGGACTTTTTTTCCCTTTACCTCTCCTGCTTGTTCATTTGATCCCCAAATCCAACCGTGTTGACCACAGTGAGTCGTAGTCTGACGTTACTCTCCTGCAGGTCGTAGGTCTGCGCCCTCAGCTTCACCTGAGGTTCGAAGTGAGATGACTCAAAGTTCTCAAAGTTGGTATTAAACAGAGTGTCCATGAGGGTAGACTTTCCAATACCAGTTTCACCTGCAACCAAGGAGAGAAAATCCACAATGGTTATTTGTTCAACATACTTGGTACTGTTAAATTCTATTGATGCATCTTGCTGTAGATATCTTTGGCCTAAGGTGAGAATTTGTTGTTTATGTGTGTACAAAGTAGGGATGTGCACCAATTCCGTCCGCACTATTGAGTAGCAAATTATGTAAAATCAAACGGATGCATGTTTCAGTACCCAAACGCACTCTTATGAATGTGAGGGGGTAGAAGAGTAGGTGATTTTCCTTCCAATAGTTGTAGTGAAGTCATTAAGTTGTGGTCAATTTTAGTTAAGGGTTTTCATGTTGAAGAAATTTGTGAAGTTGCGATGTTACAGTACAAACAGTTGAATGTTGTTTTGATATATTTGTTAAGGTTAATATATATTGAGAAATTTCTGTAAAATTAAAATATTTTGAGATTTTATTACTAAAAAAGTTAACATTTATCAACGTAAACACACACAAAAGTTTAAAAAATTGGTTCTGTTGAGTACTGGTACTGATTCTCAAGTACCAGTCATCTGTACTGTATTGCTTCAAAAGTGAAATGTACCCATTCCTAGTGCAAAGATGAAAAATTACCAATGCAGAGGATGTTGAAGCAGAAGCCTTGGTAAATGGACTTGTTGACCAGCTGGTCTGGAAGACTGTCAAAGCCAACATGACCTGCCAGAGACAGAGGCCTCATTCCTTTATCCTGAGAGAGAATCATACAAACAGGAAAAATTAGACAGATTTTCTTAAGAAAACATTGTTGAAAGTATCAAACAACTGCACTTCAGGACAAATCCATACATTGCTTTGAAATCAAAAACACCACACAAGCTTCATTTCAGTGATGTTGTGTCAAAACAACACAACTGCACCTTCACTTCGACCTCCTCTGACCCCATGTGAATTGGTGTTCAGGAAGATTTGACGAATTCACTAGTATAACGCAAAGAAGGTAGAGATCAGCAAAATTGTGGTATGGCTGATCACAAATTTTGACGTGAAGTGATTGTAGTGAGTCGAAACTTGTATTATTTTAATGAATACTTTGTTCTTACTACATGAACTGACGCAAAACTCATTACAACACCCCAGCAATAAAGTAGTACTTATCAAACCACTCCTGTTCTTACTTAATTCTGGCAACTGCAGAAATACAACATCAAAACAACTCATAAATACACTTATAATTGTAGTTTTTCTGACAACAGCTCTGAATGAACTCGGTGCTGTTCACTTTTAATAACAGTAGCATAGCAGGCTAACGCCCTCCTCAGTGAACTCTTGTCATAGCAAGTACACGGCATCCCGTTCAATAAAGTTGAAATCCATGTTGCCGCATTGGTGAAATATATCAACCTGAGGAATAATTCTGTTTGAAGTAGTTTTCTAATAATGAGAAATTCAACTTTAACTTACTTAAAAAGACAACAGTAACATAGTTTCTGTGCTAATGCTAGCTAACTCAGCGGACACTCCCTGCTCCACTGTAACTTAACAAAACCATTTTTCAATCAAAAGGAGGGAAAATACTCACCGGCTGCCGAGCAACATCTGTGGAAGCCATAGTTTTTGTCAAAGTTAATCTCCAAAGTGTTTTACGAATAACAACAACACAGAAAACTAAATACTTTATACAGTAGTTGTCTATGAAGACCGCCTCACAGTCTGCCGATGACAACTGGACAGACGAGACCATTACAAACAGGAAAGGAATGAGGTTAAATTTATATTCTGTGATTTGACCACAGTCGTAAAATTAGATATTTCAAAGGGAATTTTGATGTGAATTTGAATATAATACATTTTATTGACATCTATAAGAAAAAAATGCTGACCAAAGTGGCAAAAATTATGCATTTGTTGTAAAGTTTATATTTTAGCCCCCGCTTTGTGAAATGGTACAGCGCGGCATAATTTTCCCAGTGTATTTCACTGACTGTCGGAAAATTACGTTTCACAAATTCAGTGTACTGCTGTAACGAGCCTCTGTGTCCGTCTGTGTGCATTTTAAACGTGGGTAAGCCTTAATTAGTCTCCATGGTTTTATTTACTCCATCTAATAGCCGACACTGGGAAAAACAACTATACTAACTAGCATTATGCAGAAGTTAGCGATGTAGAATTCAGTGTCTCATACAATTAGACTATTACAGAGGATCTATAAATGATACTTTAAATAGAAATGTAGAATTTCTGAAAAGTACATTAGTTTCTGTGCACTCAGAAAACACATTGCTACTGAATTTTTGCCCAGTCTAGCCACTTGCCACTCTTTTTTCTTTTCTTTTTCTTTTTTTTCCTTTTTTTTTTTTTTGCTGCTTTTGAGCCATTTTTGCCACTTCCTGACTACTTTCCAAATTTTCCGATTATTTTGCTTTTTGGGATCAAACATATTTTTTATTGTAACCTCATGCTGTATTTGCAACTTTTCACCACAGATTTTTTTCTCCACATGGATATTTTCATTTGAAGTGGACCCCACTCTTCACATCAAAATTTCTGGGAACCTCTTAGATATTTTTTTCTAGAATTAGTTTTGTCTATATCATTTATACTGTGTTGCAAATACTGAGGTGCTAGAATTTGTGCACAAAGTGAAAATCTTATTTTCTCTGATAAGGATATAGACTTTATTCTAAGTGAACTTAGAACGAAAAAAACGCCCTCATAATTTTTTTTTTTTTTTTTTTTTTTAATCCCTCTATTTATTTATCTCCAAGTCCAGTTTTGCACTGTGAATTTGGTCTACTTCTTAAAATGCTAAAATACAAAATCCAAGAAAATAAAAATGGAAAACAATTTACGTGGATACTAAAATACTGAATTACTGAATAATAAAATTCTAACTAAACACTTAAACATAGTTTACAGATGCTCAGTGTGTTGTGTTTTAACTTTAAAATGTTTATTATCACCATTATCATCATCATCTTTTTTGCCAGACTCAGAAGTCCATCTAAAAGAAACAAGCAACAACTTTTAGAAACACAAAACAAACAATAATAACAAAAACAAAAACAAACAAACAAACAGATAACAGGCTAAAAACACAAACAAACAAAAAATCGCCAGTATTTTAAAAAGCAGGGTTTTTTTTTCTTTTTTCTTTTTTCTTCTTCTTTTTTTTAAATCAATTACAAGACATTTCAGGTGATCCAGTTTGGATTCCAGGCGACCCTTTGTGGGGTCACGACCCCAAGGTTGAACATTGCCCATAACTTATTTTAGAAAGGGTGCTTGTTTTTTGTTTGTATTTTTTTGGATCAGCATTAGCGCTCGGAGTTTACGAGGAGGACCTGAACGCATCCTTTCTGCATTGATTTGGCTGTGTGTTCAGTGCGCCCTCTATCTGCCTCAGCCCGACACTGCGCATGGAGGAGGGAAGGAGGAAAATGGTCAGGATGATGCTGTCATCCGTCGTCTCGGACCTCACCTCACGATAACGGCTCGATCATGGAGTCATTTTGAAACCTCGCTGTAATCTCGATCTTCAACCTGCTGCTTTTGGAGACATTCTGGAGGATGATGGCGTCTCAGAGCAGGAAGGAGGCCGTGCAGCAGTTCCTGATGGAGCGGGGAGGGAGGGTCCAACAGATGGAGCTGATCGAACATTTCCAATCAGTGTGGGGGGAGAGTGACCCGTCGAAGGAAGGGGTGGATCGTGAGGCGCTGCTACGCATCGTGGAAAACGTGGGTTCAGTGCAGGTGGAAAACGGCGTGAAATTTGTGTGTCTCAACACTGAGGGTGTGACAGAATCGGTGATGCGTGGGGACACGGGGGGACGCGATCACGCGGAGTGCAATGGGAATATACAGGAGGCAGTGGACAACAACTATGTCAACAGCAACGCTGACAATGGAGGCCGAACAGGTGAGGGGGATACCTTTTGTTTTTTTCAATTATGCTTTGTTTTTCTTTTTGTTTTGAAACAACGATTTGCTTTGTTTACATATTAAATATATTCCTGGAATTGTCTAGTATTCATTTTTTACTCTAATTTCCTTAGAAATTGTATCATATATTTTGTTTTTACTCAGGTTATCTCACCTGACTGACTTGTTTTGATGTAATTGCATTGTCTCAAATTAACCCTTTAACAACCACCAAATAAGAAACATGTCATTTTACATGGCTTCAATTTGTGAAAATGCACCCACTGTGTCTTTATTTTTGACCCATTTCTTCTGAAAAATCCCTTAAAGTCTACAATAATACTTTATAGTAGAACTATAGAGAGGATTACCACTGCTGTCTAGCATACCTGTAGGGATTACAGTGGAAAGGTTGCTCTTGAGTCAGTTAAGGCTCAGATTAAGCAATTGACACAAATTAAACAATAAAATAAACACGTGCCATGGTTCTACAGGAGAGTCCATCCCACTGGCCACCAGCCTGGACAATGAGAAGCAGTCGAATGGCAATGACAAACCTGCAACCCCGTACCACCACAGTAGGAGCAACACTTCGACTCCCACCCCCGTTGGAGGAGGAGGAGGAGAGGTGAAGCTGAGAGACAGGAGGAGGAGAGAGTCAGCCCCAGTTATTGGTGCTTCAGATCTAGACCAGGTACATCCCGCAGGGTCCCACAATCAGCAAACAAGGGGGTCACGCAGGGTGTCAAGGGGGTCCCAACGAGCCATGCTGATCAGCTGCCTGTCAGAGGACAGCCCCTTCGATGGGTTGGACCACATTGGAGACATCAACACGCCCAAGGGGAGTCGCAGGAACTTCATAGAGCTGATGATGAGCAGTTCTCCTCAGGTAGGTCACTTTGTTTGAAAAAAAAAAAAAAATACTCCAGCTTTAAGATAATTGAAGATAATCATTAAGTTTGTGTGGGAGCTTTGAAAATACTGAATGTCTTGAGGTGAAGGTGATGAAGGTGTGATCACAAAAATAGGCCCAAAGCTATAATGGTGTATTGTATTTACTTGAAAAAAAAATCCTCCTGTTTTTCCAACACAATCATCTTATAAAACAGGATTTTCCAAAGTAAATAAATTTTTGAAAATCAGGAAACTCGGAAATGAATAAATTTATGCTTTTACGAGACGGTATCTCATTAATCAAGAGTATTTTTACTTTTTAAGTAAATGCAACACTTAAAGAAGCTTATTTCTGCTAAGTTCGACTTTGTATCTCTTAATTTTGACTTTTTTTTCTCATAATTTTGATTTTTTCTTATAATTTTGTTTTTTTTTCTCAAAATTTCACCTATAATCTCAAGATTTTGCTTTATCAAATTTTGACTTGTTTCTTTAAAAAAACAGACTTTTTTCACCTTATAATTACAACATCTCAAAATTGTTACTTATTATCTTGAAGTTTTGACCCTATTATCTCCAAATTGTGACTTTTACCCCACAATATTATTTTTTTTTCTTTGAATTTTGACTTGTAATATAAACTTTTAAGAAAATTTAAACAAAGCCAAGTTGTTGGGGTTCTTTTGGCTTGCAGAAATGTGCTTCTATTCCATACAAAACTGAAGTTTAAAAAAAGAGAAATACTGCTTCCCTGCTTTTGATTGTGAACCTTTATACTAATTGTTATCATTACCACACCTAGTAGTGATGTGACACAGCCAATGTGTGCTCACATTGTTAAGTAACACACTCATCTATTAGTCAAATTGAGCAGGTTCCTCTGCTTTTGTCACTGTGCGGCTCACAGCTTGCCTGAGAGAGTCTCAGTGTCTGACAGCTGACAGCTATCACACCCATTCAGGGTGTGACCATGCATACAATATTTATGAAGCAGGACTCTGCAGTGACAGTGTCCTGTCTTACATAACTAATAGATCAAATGGAGTGAGGTAATCCATGTCTCCTTTTCTCTTACACAGCTTAACCTCTGACCCTTTCTTGTGATTGTCAAATGCACATGCCAAAACAGCTGATGTTTTGCTTTTCAAGGGTAGTCGAATGGTTGAATGACATTTATCATGAGTTGATTACTGTATTGTCAGTTAGTATAATTAATAAATGTCCTCCCATGATAGGTTCGGAGGTCTCTGATCAACCGCGGCACACGCCTGCGTGACTCAGTGAGGAGTGATGGAGATTCAACATCCATCCTCTCCTCCAACACCGACGAGGACTGCGCCTCTGTGACTCTGGACCCACTGGAACACGAGTGGATGCTGTGTGCCTCAGACGGTCTGTGGGAGAGCCTGCAGCCGCTGCTCATCGTGGAACCCAGCCTGGTGACCAAAAGAGACTTTGTGACAGGCTTCACCTGCCTGCACTGGGCGGCCAAGCAAGGAAAAACTGAGCTGCTCTCTCAGCTGCTGGAATTTGCTAAGGAGAACTCCTTACCAGTGAATGTGAATGTGAGATCGAGTGCTGGATATACACCGTTACATCTGGCTGCTATGCATGGACACACACAGGTGGGTTGTACTGATAGTTGTGTTATGTTTCACATGCTCAGGAATGTAGAGAATAGCTTTGAATGAATGGAGGGATATTTTATTTCAGTCACAATCGACAGTACAGAAATTTTTATTTTGTGCAATCAGTTTCCAAAAAAAGGAACAAGAAAAAAACAAGAAAACTGATACATATGCTTGCACAAAACATTTCCTCACAGAAATATAACAAACAAACTACAAATGGAAAAGGAGTAGGGTGAAGCTGAGGCGTATTTTTGCCTATCCAGTATAATCCATAAAATAATCCAGAATATCAGCAATACAAAAAAGAAAAAAAACATAAGAAATTCTCTACATTATTATTATTATTATTGTTGTTATTATTATTATTATTATTATTATTATTATTATTATTGTTATTATTATTATTATTATTATTATTATTATTATTATTATCTGTAATAATAATAATAATAAAACATTTCAGCTTGAAGTTACTTTTATATTGTTATCCTTTATTATTTTATCTTCAATGTTCTTTTGAAAGTCAACAGAGTTCTATACAAATTGTCAAATTATTTTATCAATTAATTTTTCATTAATCTTATCAAATTATCCCTGTCTGTTCCATAACTTAACTTCTAAAAATGAAGCTCATCCATATTTAACATTATTTCTCACATTACCTATTTCAACACAGTATCTTAGAACTGCAGGGTGCATGACTCTATAAATAATTCATTAGTTGTTTCACAACAGGAAGCGTTATTTATGATTCTAATAACTCTTTTCTGGAGTTTAGTTATCGTGTATATATATGATATGTATGCATTTCCACAAACCTCAACACACTATGACATATATGGCATAATATTTGATAGGTACAATGTACACAGACAGCAATTCACCTATTTTGTAAATGATACCAATAGATATCAATTATTTTTGTTTTATATATCCCAGATATGGCTTCCAACTATATTTATGATCTAAAATTTCTCCCAGGAGTTTAGTTTCATATATTCTTTCATTTTCAGTTCCATTGAAGATGAATTTTATTTCACATTAGTCCTAGCACCACCAATTACCGTACATTTTAAACACACTGTGAGTGAAAGAACGTTTCTTTTTACTCTTAACTGATAGAAAAACTATCCTTTCTGAACAAACGTTTCCATTCGCTGGATTTATTGGATGGTAATATGTCTTCTACTTCCTGCCTAAGGTTTTGTGGAGCATTAACAATTTTTCCCAATAATAGGCCAAGTGGGATTTAACAGGCTTATTCTTGGGGAAGGAAAACTGCAGATGAAGAAAAATGTAATTATTTTCTCAACACTGACTCAGAAACTGAGCAGGTATTTTTAGCCATTGAGAAAACATTAAAGAGGTCAAAGCGTGGGATCCTCAATGTGTAGAATTGTGATATAGGACAAAATCTTTTGACTTCTATTAAAACTGCGTGATAGTGATGTGCCGTTAGTGAACGATTTGTTCAAAATGAATGAATCATCTGGGTGAACAAACTGAATTGAATTATTTACTTGAGAAGTTCGGTTCAATTATGAACTGCAGTTGCACTCTCCTCTCTTGTCTCTCATCTCTGTCTCCCTTGACTGTAAGAGTCGCCCAAGCCCCACCCACCCATTTATGTCAATGACAGTCATGACTCAACAATCAGGACAGAGTCGGTGAGGAAGTAGTAAACATTTAGGCATCGCGGAAATATGTGTGCTTTTTATAGCTGCTGTCGGTTTGCAAACGGCTTGGCAGGCGGACCTGCAGAGAAGTACTGAACAAGTTGATGATTGAATCTTTTGTATGAATCACTTTACTGAACTGATTCTAATGACTCAATTCTCTGAAAATAACTGCTTTGCCCATCACTACTGCATCATTTTAAATGTACACAGATCACGTAAAAGTAGAATTACCAAGCACATTTCATCACCTGAGTTCCCCTTTCCTCTTTGTAATGACTTTGTTTTGATGGACAGATGGTTCGTGTGCTGCTGTCAGACTGGGAGGCTGACCCCGAGGCTCGAGACTACAGCGGCAGACGGGCCATCCAGTACCTCCCCCCACCACTTGCTGCCAACCTGCAAGAGGAGGGAGTGGTTACCTCACCGGGACCTGAATCAGACAACGAAAATACCAACAGTGGCAGCGGAGGCCGTGGATGGCGCTTTCCCAGAGTCCTCCAGGGTAATCTGAACCCACTGCGCCTCTTGAACCCACCCGCAGAGGCAGCAGAGGACACGGGAGCCACGGAGAAAACGAAAGGGGGCATGCAGAGGAAGTCGTCGCTGGGTCGACTGAACGCCAGGCTGCATCGAGGGCGACACCGAGCACAGATCATCCACAGCGCTTCCTTCAGGGATGCAGGGGAGGTGGGTAAAGGGGAGGATCTTCCCATCAGCCCTCTCAGAACACGGCCGCTATCCAACCTGTTTGGATGAAGTCACAAAACTGAGATCCAGACTCAAAGATAGATATAAACCAGCATTGATTTACAGAGTACTGTTCACTAACATTTATAAACTGACAGGTCAGGCACTTTTTTTGAGTCAGAGTCATAGCTCATATCTAATATATAGTGTATCTAATAATACAGAATCTTACACAAAGTGAACCTTGAATGTTTGTTTGTTTAAAATATAACTTATTTTTCTCCTGTGTTTGGCTTACGTTCATTACATGTAGCATTTTATTTGCACAATATTTCCCTGAGATCAAGCAAAACTACAAGTCTGTGAATTCAGCGTTAGTGTTTTTTTCTACAATGATTTAAAGAGTTCAAAACAGGTAGCAAACTTTCCTCAGAGCATAATTGTTTTATACCTTACACTAAGATAATGAAATTGTGTTTCATAAGACTAATCCATGTATCAACCTCATGTCTTTGAATGGTGCTGATTTTTGTAATACCCATCTGTAATGTGAATGAACCTTTATTTCCAAGCATCAAGTACTAAAGGATTTTTATAGGTTACGTACAGCTGTCATGTTGGCACATGTCACTTTAAAGCTAGTTTGTGAATATAAGAGAAAACTTATCCAGCTAAAACCATTTCAGTGGTTAATGGTCCAATAAAATCTGTATGTTAATGTTGTACACATGATATAAGAAAGTGATCAAATTGTTCCACCTTTCACTGTATAATGAAGTGTATATATATTTGTGTCTAGTGGCACTATGTGACATATTTCCCAATATATTTTGCATCCATCGATCAATAGTTGACACTAAAAGAAAGTAAAAAAGTGCTAAAAACATGCTGCCAGGGCTTCAGATTTACAATAAATGTATCATGGTGCTGTCCAGTAACACACTCTGACCTTTTTATAAAGTAAAAGCACAAGAAGAACAATTTTCGTAAAGTTTTTCTATCAATAACAGTGAACCTTGAATGCATTGATTTGTTGTTAAAGGAGTTTGGGATTCTGTTCACCACCTTCAACTGAAAATCAAGTAATCAGACAGATTAACAGAGTCATGCAGGGTCTGCCATTGCCATAATCAAAAAGGTATTTAGGTCAGTTTAAAATTGTTCCACGGACAACAGCTTAGTTTATGCCCTCTGATAAATATGCAATCATTTTTATCATAATATGACCAAATTTTTGTACAAAAAGTCACCACTTCTAATGATCTAACCTTGCATGTATGCAGCCATTTTCTCATTAATCACGTCTTCATCTGTGGACTACTTAACTCAACAAGCAAAAAATGTTAAGCTAAGCTTCGAGCGCACATTGACTTCTCGGCTGTTTTCCCGATCATGTGAAGCTAATTAAAATCTGATTATTGGCTCTATAATACATTGTATATTTCATGAATGTTCCCGTATTATTTTGTAGCTTTTGTACATAAATCAAAGGGGCATTGTGGATTTGTATCGTTGACTCTTTTAATGTAGAAATGTGAACTTCAATGCCACTTTTTCAGATGCATGTAAATGGGCTTTGGAACTGCTGTGCACTGATATTTTTATGTCTGTGAGTCTCTGTTTTTGTCTTCTGTGTGAAGTACTGTGAAGTTATCATGTGGTGTGAATACACTCTCACTTGGTCACTGCGATCTCCTTGTGCTTGTGTCATCCTTGGGTATGAAATAAAGCAATAATGATTTCACACAGAATGCGTAAGAGGACAGAATCTCAAAGAGAGACGGAGCTCATGATGGTCAGCATTTGCCAGTCTAACACCAAGTGATTGTCCCTGTCTGTTGGTGCTGAATAATTGATGATCCGACAACCCCCCCTGTCTCTGCCAGCTTTGGTCCAGCTTTCATAGTTCATCCACAGCTTCCTGTCTACAAGCTGTCTATGTAACTCTGCACCCAATATACTCACAGGCAGTCTTCATTCTGCACCTGTTATATGTCGTCTGTTGTTACAACATCGCCACAGAATTAAAAGCATTCTGGGCTGACCTTTGACCTTACTTTGGACTTTAAATTTCAGTTTGAACCAGAGAAGGGGGGTGGCGCATTTCCTTTCAGCAAATGCAGGATGTTGAAATGCTGAGCCCCATTTCAGCATTAAGCACTTTCTTGCAGGAAAGGCTTCATGCTGAAATGTGAAGTCACAACCCTGCTCTATTGGAGCAGAGCTGAACTGAGTGACACCCATGAGTCCATTTATTAGATCTTGGTTTTCAAGGGACCTTCATCTCCTCCCACGATGACATCATCAAATCGAATCAAAATTTATTTATAAAGCACTTTTCATACAATAAATGTGGCGCAACATGTTTCACATCCAATTTAAAACAATCCCACATGCAGTGAACTTTTCTCACCAGCACACTCAGCATTTCAACATACTTATGCTCCTTATAGTCATTCAAAACCCCTTGGATATTTTATAGATGGCTGTATTATACATCACTAGACATTTCATTGAGCCTTTTGTACAATGTTGCACTCAAACATGTAACATATTGTCGACACACTCGATGCCTGGAACTGAACAGATAGCCGCTGCGTCTTGACTGATGTTCCTCCAGCTCCGTGTTCCACTTCCTGTTCACCACCAGAGCGAATCAGCCACATAAAAGGAGGATTACATGTGCACGCTCATTACAATCACAAATGTGTCACTTGTATTCGTGTAAATACTCTCAAGTCAGAGCCCACGCTTTGATGTCCTCTTTATCTCTGTTTTGCCTCTCTTGTCAAAAAGGATTTAAAGAGGTCAGCGAAGGGATGAATTTTTCCTGGGCCAGTGGATCTGTGGGCCTAGTAGCCCAAGGCAGCCTATTTGTTAAATTGTTGCTGATTGGGAGGCAGTAGAGAGGCAGTCTGACTGCAGCTACTGACCTACATACAAAGTGAAGGGACTAATGCCTATTATGTAAATTCCTCTGCAATCTTTTCAGGGAAACTGTGCCAACTTTTTCGCCCGGGGCTTTTTGCTGTTGGTCTAATCCGTGTCCAATGTAACCCTCTCTCACACTCTCCGCACTAAAAGTTACCATAGCTATGATGGTGTTCATTTAACATCTGACTCTGATCCAACAGTGCCAAATAGCCATCAGGGTAACTCATGATGTACTCTGACTCAGATACTTAAAAAGCTGGTTACAAGTGTGCACTTCCAGTTAGATGCTGTTATCCTCGGGTAAAAAGTGCCATGTGGAGCATCTACCAATCTCACTTATTGCAGATTTCCATATTTTATAGTTAATCCTTTTATTACTCTGAGTCATAGATTTTATCCTCTTATTTAGTATACTGTGTTAAGCGAAAGATAAATGATAAAGGCGCATCAGTGGTGGGATCTACAGTTTCCACTCATCTCAACACAACTGATTTTAGTGGTGTTTTTTCTTCTGGGATACATTAGTGAGACAGAGCCTGACACTTTAGCTTGACTGCCTGTAAAAAAAATTAATGTCACTTCCTCTGAGTCAAAACCTTTAAGTGTTTTGAATGTGAAATATTTAAAAAATTCAGGAAAGACATTGAATCTCACCTTGTCACAGCTGCTAATTGTGTTTGTTCACTTGAACTCAGAGATGTGGTCTGTTACGATGAGAATAAGTAAAAAATTAAACTCTTGAATGTGTTAAACTTAATCATACTGTACACACAGTTTTATTCACAAACAGAAATTCTTCAAGTCCCTTCCAAAGTTTTCACTTTTTCATTTAGAATTCAAGTCCCTGATTAAATCATATCTTTTGATCAACAACAAAAATGTATCAAATTCATGGATTATTAGAGGAGCATTTCCCTGAGACTCCAAAATAGTCAGTGAATTATTTGTCAAGATATGTGGTTTGCTTTTTTTTCTTTTCTTTCTTTTCTTTTTTTTTTGCCCCGTCTCATTTTGCTGTTTTGTTTGTTTTGATCAGTTGTTACTGCTTTCTGTTCTATGAATTCTTTGTCTCACAAACCTATGTTGTAACTATTGTAACTGTTGTCCTGTTTCCTGTAAAATAAATGAATGAATGAATAAATAAATAAAAACAGTAAAAATAACAGTAATAATAGATTAGGGTTACACTGTAATGTGCATTGAGAAAAAACCTTGAGAAAGTTGTTTATCCCCCATTTTTTATATAACTGATGGAAAATTTCAATATTTCAGTTAGCCTGTGTGAAGGATGACCTCTTGGACTTGATATAAGTGTTCTTTTTAAATTTTATTTTAACTGAAATATTTAGATTTCACGGGGACAGGTCCATTTTTATGAATTTGTCAATTTAAATAAGGATTTTAACAAAGAAAAAAATGAAGCCAGCAACTGTTTTACATATTCGATGATCAAGTCAGGTTTCTGGGAGTTCGTTAGTTGTCCACGTGGTGTCGCTGTGTGTAAAAACTGTCACCAGCTGCTGCAGCTTGTTGTTCTTCTCTGAGGTCAAAGTTGACTAGCACTAACCAGCATGTAGTGGTTCTCTGTTTTTTCGACTATGTGTGGCCTGCAATAAACCTGGACAGTAAGTCATCTATTTAATTTACATTAGTGTTTGGATAACTGAAGTTAGAGAGGCAGGTGTTGATGATTTTACCGTAATAACTCACAATAGACGCAGTGTTGGAGCGTATTGCGATGTGCTATTAGATGCTAACGTTTACCAAACAGCTTGAAAAGGCAGTGACGTTAATGTAGTAACTACCCTTATATATTTAGTTGCTCTTATGTTTTATTTACATGCATTTGGAGGGTTATACCTTTTAAAACCCTGAAAAAGGAAAGTTTATCTCGTTTATCTAATGCTAATGTTAGCCAACTAAGCTACAAAAATACAATATTGCCTGCGCTTTGAATTAACACAAATTTGAATCATTCACCAAGTTAACAAAAAACAGTTACACCGTGTTGAGAAAAAGTCATTCTATGATAAAATTAGTATTCATAAACAGCTTTATAACATCGAGCTATGAGCTTTGGTAGCAAGGTGTTCACATTTTTTAGGTGGGAAAGTGGAACATCACAAAAATATAGTGTCGGTAACAATGCGACACTAAATTCGCATTATGTGGTAAAGTAGCAGCAGATACAAACCCCACCCTTCAAGTTTTATTTTACCAGTGTGAGCAAACATCCTCTTTTGCCTCAACATTTCCTCCTTTTTGATGATAAAGTTATGTCTGGGGTGTTTTTATAAAATTCCCCAAAATGTCAGGGGTTTTTATTTTCACATTTGACTAAAGAAAACAAAGATTGATTACCTCTCTGTCCTTTTGTTTTTACAAAAAGTACCCCACTGAAATACACCTTATTATTTCGTTTGTTTAACTGATTTCTAGGCATTATTTGTATTTTTGAAAAAGAGAAATGTACTTTTAAACAATGGGGGACCTCTCTTTTCCTCATTTAAGCATGTTGTGAGGCATGATTTATGTTTATTTTATAGAAAATGTTCCTTTAAACAGAAAAGGAATGTTTCTGATAGTGTGGCTTTTAAGCTGCTTTGTTTATGGAAATTAGGGCTGAAAGATATATCATTATTGTATCCATATCGAGATGTAAAAATTCAAGATATTAATGTCCCTTTATTGAAGATATTAATGATGCAGCTCACCCTGCATGCAAAGCTCAGACAGTCACATGATTATTGGTGACCTTCTGTTCATGTTGGTGACTGACAGTGAGCTCTGATCCATCAACCATACTTTCCACATCCTGATATATTATCATGCATTTATTTTTCTGTAAAATGGTTAGTTTTCAATAAACCCAGAGTCATATTGTATTGTATCACTATCTAGATATCTGGCATCAACATTGAGATATGAAATTTTGTCCATATCGTTCAGCCCTAATGAAAATCTTTGGGTATTTTGCAGCATCTCCAAGAGGCCAGGTAAGGAGTCCTCTTTTTGGGGTTTTCAGGATATTGACACCCTAATTTTACAAGCAGCCTGTCGTCTGTCTTAAATTCCAGCCTCCTCCTGTGTTCGCAACCATGACAACTATTGTCCATGACACTGCAGAGGCAGTGTGCCTCTCCTCAGAGTACAACCTGTACCTCAAGCCTATCGCCAAGATGACCATCAGTGTGGCGCTGCCGCAGCTCAAACTACCAGGCAAGAGCATCTCCAACTGGGAAGTGATGGAGAGAGTGAAGGGGATGGTTGCTCCGGATCAGTTTTCTGTCCTGAGGATCTCAAAGAGTACCATGGACTTTATCCGCTTTGAAGGAGAGGTGGAGAACAAGACTGTGGTGAAGAGTCTGCTGAGCCGCTTGGACGGGAAGAGCATCAAACTGAGTGGATTTACTGATGTTTTAAAGGTAAGACTGGTATTAAGAAATGTGTATTAGACTGCATGTATCTGTACCAGTTGTATCATGACCTCTCTCTTCATCATCACCCTCAGGTTCGTGCTGTAGAAAACAAGGTAGACTTCCCTACACGGCATGACTGGGACTCCTTCTTCAGAGACGCAAAGGACATGAATGAAACTCTACCAGGAGAGAGGCCTGACACCATTCACCTGGAGGGACTTCCCTGCCGCTGGTTCAGTCAGAAGGACAGCCCGTTACCAGATCGGCCTTCGGAGGAAGTCCTCTCTGCTGTATTCCAGACATTTGGAAAGGTGGTGTATGATTCCGTTGATACTTTTCAATCTTGAGGATGATCCAATCTTATCCATCACTAAGACTGTCTGTTGTACAATCACACTTAAGCTGCCTAAAAGAGTCAAGCAACCTTACAACAACATTTTATGAGGATGGATACTGTGAGTGACATAAAGAACTAGATTATGAAGTGGGTGCTGTGTAACCAGTGCTGGGCAGTAACTCACGACAGTAATTTTGTTTATTTTTATTTTATTTAACCTTTTTTTTTTTACCAGGAGTTATCCCATTGAGATAAAAAAAATCTATATTACAAGGGTGTCAAGACAAGACAGCAGCACATGATGCTTCGTAGTCAGTCATACAGTCAGTGTTAAATAAAAACAATCACATCGTTTATCCACCCCATTAATCATTAAAACATGTACATACAGCAGTTAAAGGTGCCTTGGTTCTGGTTTTAAAATCAGTTAAAGTTATAAGTTCCTTCAGCTTTAAGTGATCCAATGATAGTAAGAGTAATATGATTATTTTTACTAGCAACGAGTGGTGAAACGAGTGTTTCTTCCTTACTGTTGTTATCATCCTGTTAATGATTTAGAATGCAACAATCTGCACATTTATTTCATCGTCCTTGTCAGCCACGCAGCAGGGTAGCTCGCTTCAAGGTTGCCAGGTTTGCGGGTTTCCTGCAGACTCAGGCATGTTTCAGGTGCTGCAGCGAGTAGTTTTTTTGCCCTACAGGCTTGTTTTTACCATTGTTGTCATTCATATCTAGCATCCCCAGCCACCTTGAAAGACGGAGCAGTACATGTTTGCGTTTAGCGGCTGGAAAGAAGCCCATTGCTTTAGTTTTGTCGAGAGGAAAGATGACTGGAACATTGTTGATAGATTTAAGTTGTGTCTCAGTACTTAGTGTCTCTCAGCTTAGATCAACGTAAACTGGGTTTCAAAAACTGTCTGTCCTCAATGGAATTAGATGTGTATTTCTTATAGCCTGTAACTTTGATGGACTCATAAGCTGAAAAAACACACAGGCCAGTGGTGCAACTACTTGTTAAAAAAGGATCTCAGGTCAGCAAAAAGCAGTTGGAAATCAGTTTACAATGTTGTTTATACAGCACTTGTGGGCATCTTGCTGGCCAACAAAGATAAAACAAGAGAAAAAAAAACAACCAAACATACAGATATAATAGATTTAATCAAAATTTTGCCTTGAGAAGCAGCAAACAGAGACAGCGTCCTCTCCCTCCCTGTCAAAGGACACAGCTACCAACTTCGTGGGATGTAAGGAAAAGTAATATAATCAGTAGTGTTACGTATTTGTCACTGTTGGCAGGAACAAAAAAGTAACATAATAATATTACATAAAAAAAGAATCGTGTATTTTTTCGGTAATGGTCCTAACACTGTGTATAACATAATGATGGCATTTTTTAAATGTGTTCATTTTGAATGTATTCACCTTTTTGATTGGATAATGGACTAAGCTGTGACTAGTCTTAAGAAGTTTAGTCCTTACACGAACATTTTATTAAGATAATGCAAAATAATCATGTCTTGTAAAGTCGAGAAATCAATATCATACTAAGTACAAGTAATTTCAAAGATTTTTTTTCAGTGTGTGGTCATTGTGAGTGAAGATTGTTTTTATTTTTGCAGGTGCGAAATGTTGATATTCCCATGCTGGACCCATACAGGGAAGAGATGATGGACAAGAACTTCAGCACCTTCAGTTTTGGGGGTCATCTGAACTTTGAAGCTTATGTTCAGTACCAGGAGTATTGTGGTTTCACTAAGGCCATGGACACCCTGCGCAGCATGAAGCTGATGCTGAAAGGAGACGACGGGAAGGCTGTAGCCTGCAACATCAAGGTACGAAAGGATCTCAGAAATATGTCCTCCAAGATAAAAACAAAGGGAATTCAATTAGTGATATGTTGATGAAAAAGCAGCTTCCTCAACCAGGCACAAATAAGCCTTTATTTTTATTCTATGTTCACAAGATTTGAGCCACAGTTTCAGGGAAAGCATAAAATGCATGGATCCATGAACCAATCAGGACAGAGGTCGAGATCAGACATCTCATCCATCCAGTTGAGAAGTTGCACACATGCAGATTTTATCAATTAGATGGAGTTGTTCAGAGTCTCGGAGAAGCTTTAAGACCTTTAAGTGGAACAAGAATTAAAGCTGTGTCATCCTTATTTCCAAAGTAATGAGGGTTGGGGAGAGCCAGGTCCTTTAATCCATCAAATGAAGCTTCCCTGCAAAATCAAACTGAAGGATGAACAAGCAGGAAAAACAGTATATACTGAAAGAAAAAGAAAATAATCCGTCTTTACTGGTTGTTTACTCATGGAGAGAGAACATCTTGTGATCTCACCTGATGATCACCATATACTACTTGAAGCAGTTCAATAACTTTATAATAACAAGGCTAATTATGATTCTAGCATCAAAGCATGTACTGTGGATGATAATATGATTATCAAGATAATTCACCTTTTGTTTCCCTCACCCTTGTGCAGCCATTTGTTATAATAGTTACTGGACTGGATCTGATTAACTCAGATTATTTTATCCTACATTTTGACAAAAGTGTATCTGTGTGTGTTTTTTCCTCAGGTGACCTTTGACACCAGCAAACACCTGAGTGAGATGGCTCTGAAGAGAAGAGGCTTGGAGCGACTGAAGTTACAGGAGCTGGAGAGGCAAAGAGAGGAGCAGAAACGACGGGAGAAGGAAGAGGAGGAGCGGCGGAAGGAGGAGGAGAGGTACTTACACACTTGGAAGTCGGGGTCATGTTCAGTCAGAAGTTAACCCTCTCCTTTTATTGGATGTCTGTTCTGGAAAAAAGCAAGTTTACAGAAATTTGTGATCAGTCCCACACTCACCAAGTTAGCTTGTGAAGTTGATCACAGATTTTGAAGCTGAATACAAAGAGTTGATTCCATCACAGTAAAGCCAGTTCTGTCATTGAGAAATAGGGATGGGGATTGATAAGATTTTATTGATACTAACGCCCTTATCAATATGTTCATCAATATGCTTCTTTATCGACTCCCTTACAAATTCCTCATGTGAATTTTCTGTGTACAGAAAGTAGCTTTTCACGTTTTCTCTCAATAAAATTGTATTGAGTTTATGAGTAAATAAGTATAAAGTTGGTCAATGGATTTAAAAAAATCAATGGGTGTCAATTACTAAAAATAAGCAAACTTGCACATAAGGCGACATTGATGTATTGTTTTATTGGCTGAAGTGGGTCACCCAGCAATACTTTGATTTGATTGGAGCTTCAAGCTTGCCGTAGTTATGCTGAAGTCAGCCATAAGCCTGCATTTTGACAATTTTGAGTTTTAAGGATTGTTCACAAAAAGTTATGGTGACTCTGAATCTCTTGTGAGAGAGTATGTACAATTATTTGTGTGTTCAGTTTTTCAGTGATTGTGGAGTAAAACTTCAAGCTGAAAATCTTTAAAAAGAGTTTCCTCGAAAAACTGTCATTTAACTTCTGAGCTAAGCTTGCAGGGGTAGGATTGTAGATATAAGGCCGCTCTGGCATTGTGTATAAAACCAATGAAGGAATCATTAAGAGTAAAGGCTAACGATGTCGATGGATTTAACCATTTCTTATCAATTCTCAACCAAAACCAGTTATTGATACCCATCCCTAGTCACTGGTGGTATTATGGAGTAATCACTGAGAACATTTGACTCTTTACAGGAAACAGAAGGAGCAGGAAGAGGAGGAGAGGGAGAGAAAGAAGGAAGAGAAGATCCGAAAGCGAGAGCAGAAGCTGCGGGAGAGAGAGGAGAGAAAGAACCTGAAGAGGGTGAGACGACAGCAGGAAGAGGAGCAGAAGAAGCTGCAGATGAAGATTGCCATGGAGGAGAGGAGGTTGCTGTTGGCTCAACGCAACCTGGAATCCATCAGGCTCATCGCCGAGCTGCTGGCCAGGGCCAAGGTACAGATTGTGCACAGATGTTCATCGCACAAACATACGCTCACGAGATACAACAGTTGAGGTTTTTAGCTTTTAAGTTTGCAGTATTTACCTGCTCCATTTGTTTTCCCCTTCTCCTCCAGACCGTGAAGCAGCAGCAGGAGGCGAAAGAGAGAGCAGAACGAGAGGAGCGGGAAAAGCAGGAGCAGGCTCGTCAGAAAGAGGAACTGGCTCGTCTGCAGCAGCTGGAGGCCTGCAGACGCAAGCAGGAGGAGGAGCTGAGGAGGGTGGAGGTGGAGAAGGAGCGAGCTCTGGAGCTGCAGCGCAGAGAGAAGGAGCTGAGGGAGCGACTGCTCTGCAACATGTTGAAGAAGAGCAGTGATAAAAGCACCAGACCTCCAGGAACACAGGAGGACACGGAAACAAGTGAGGAGGCGTCTAGTCATGTTGGAAACGAGGTGATGCTGGGAGTTCTGGGACTGGTTAATGGGTTAAAAGCAGCAGAAAGTAAAGAGAAGCCAGCACCCAAAGCTAGTGGTCACTCCTTAGGCTTGGGGAGAAATAGAGCGATAGAGGAGAGGAGGGGAGGAAAGGAGCGGGAAAGGAGGGAAGAGGTGGTGAGGAGCAGGGAGCAAGCAAGGGAGCGAGATCAAGACAGACAGCGCTACCACACAGAGAGGAGATCCTACAGCCGAGGAAGGAGGAGGCGCTCCCGCAGCTACAGGAGGAGGAGAAGCTCGAGGAGGAGCTCGAGTCGCCACAAGAGGAGCTCCAGCTACCACAGGAGGAGCTCCAGCTACCACGGAGGAGGCAGGAGGCGCAGCTACGGCCACTACTGCAAGAGCACAAGCTCCTCCCGGGACAGGAGCAGGAGCAGCAGCGGGAGGAGCTACAGCAGGGGGAGGAGCCGCAGGTGCAGCCACCGCAGGGGCAGCTCCAGGAGCAGCGGTAAGAGCAGGGAGAGGAGGAGTCACAGTCAGTACAGTCGGAGGTACAGGAGACACAGCAGGAGCCACAGCAGAGAGCGGAGCCACTCGAGAAGACGCTGATCTCATCATCAGTGATGTTCCTTTAGTTTGACTCACCGTTAAGATCCACTCCAGATATTTCAACAATCACTAGTTTAGAGACTTGATGTGGCAACGCACCAAACAGCCTTTGACAGAACAGTTCAGGTCCAGAAATATCAAGAAAAGAAGTCTCAAAAGTGAACAAAAACAAACATTTAAGAGATTATAGAATTTTTTTTAAGGCATGCACAATACTGCTGTAGATTCTAGAGAGTCGCTTTTCCGTTTTAATTCTCCACACATCATTTAATTGGTTTGAAGCTGCAGCAACTTTACTGAAAGATACTTTTAGTGCATATTTTAATATGAGGAACTCATTCTGACTGATTCATTTGTCAAAAACAAAGAAACATACTTACTGGGGTACATTAGACTAATGTATAAAAGCCCATTTATGCCAATGAAAAGGGGAAAATGGGCATTGTTCAGATTTTTTTTTTTTTTTTGCCTGTGTGAAGTTAAACATTTTTGGAGAAAAAAATATTTTAGTTTTGTCTCATAATTCTGACTCTATCTTGAATTTTAGTACACCCAATTTCTTGGAAATTTTTCTTAAAAATGCCACTTGACACCAAACTTTGACATTTATCTCAGAATTTTGCCTCTTGCCTCAGAAATTCAAACCTTTACCTCAAAAATGTTTTTAAAAATTCAAATTCAAATTTATGTTAAAAATTTAAGTTTCCACTTAACAGAATTGACTTTTTCTCCCCATTTATTTTTTTAAATCAAAAATTTGACTCTTTCTCCCAGTATTTTTGACTGCATTTTTGCAAAAGTTTGACTCTACTTTAAAATTTTGACTATTTTACTTTGAATTTGACTTCATTTCAAAATGTCGCCTTTTTTTGCTCAGAAATTCAACTTTTCAATTCACAGGATCAACTTTTTCTCTTCATTTAGTTTTTTTCCTCAAAAATTTGTCTTTTTCCTCTCAGTATTTGACTGTATTTTAGCAAAATTTTGATTTCATCTAAAAAATTTGACCTTCTTTACTCAAAATTTGACTTTTTAATCTCTGAATTTTGACTTGTTCCCTTAAAAATTTGACCTTTTGTTCAGCATTTTGACTTTTCATAAAGTTTCGCCTTCTTATTTGAAAATTTTGACTTTATATAGGCAAAAAAAATATTCTGAACAAAAACAGTTTCTTTTTCTCTTTTTACGTGGCAGGAATGGACTTCCACACTAATGGGAATCAGCATAATAAAAAATTAAAACAATCAACAACTTTAATTATCTGTAGGTTTCTGATAAAAGTTTGAGGTTTAGGCTCATTATATTTGTGGATTGAACTCAAAAGCCTTCTGAGTTTTTTGAAAGCGAGTTGTCCTTGTGCATGACTAACAGTGAGGTTTGTTGAATTCTTTGTTGAATTAATGATCCACCAGCCTCTTCGTCTGTACTCGTAACCTCACTGCAGCACATAAAACACATCTACAGCCGACACTTCAGCACGGAGTTAACAACACTTCTGGCAGCGAGAGACTTCAGAGTGGATTATCTGACCTGAAGGAATGAACGGCAGCTTTTCCATTACAATGTGAAGCTTTCACAGCCTGTGAGGAACACTTCATTGTTTTAACGTCGACTCAGAGACTTACTGATTCCACGGTACTTCTTTGTTTTGCTGTTGTAAGTTTTGCGGTGACATAACTAACTTTATCATCAGACTGATTTCTTGATTTCTTAAAGCTGTTTTATTTTCTTGAAAAGACAATATGACTTGAGTCAGTGAGTTCTGTAAAGACTTGATGTTAAAAATTGAAATAATAAAGCAAAAGCAAGGAATGTACTTCCTGTTTTAGAAAGGAAAGGCAGTCAAGTGAAATAGTGTTAACATCTGACAGTTTTCTTGTCACGGTGAATCTTATTTGTTCTGTGTACTGTATGCTCTTGATCCAGAGCACGTCTTGCATTCAGGGTTAAGATAAAAAACAAGCTGAAACATGTTTATAGTGTTTGTTTGGTTTTTCATTTACTGCCTTTATTCTCCAGTGCTACCTTAACTCTTCATGGCAGAGATTCTAAAAAGTGTTGGAAACATTCCTCAGAGAGTTTGGTCCATCTTGACCCAATAGCCTCACAAAGTTAATGCAGATTTGTCAGCTGCATCACATCTCAAAGGTTCCCTACGAGATTGAAATCTGGTGACATGGTGAGTTCAACGTGTGCCAAAAAATGTGTTTCAATGTTTATGCCACTTTCTGACCTCGCCATCTGAACGTGTTCACAGAAATGGAGACTTATAATAATAATAATAATAATACATTTTATTTAAGGGCGCCTTTCATGGCACTCAAGGTCACCTTACAAGAATAAGTGCATTAAAAGATGACTAAAACAGATATAAAACAAGCAATACAATATAATGCAATATAAAACAATAAGGCAAAACTTTTCTGAACTTCTATTCAGCTGTAGCCTCAGTTTCCTGTTCACTTAAATCACCTTTCTAATGCTCAGTTTGAATTTCTGCAGGCCTTAATGCATTGAGTTGCTGCCATGTGATTGGCTGATTAGATATTTGTGTTATAGAGCAGTTGAAAAGACCTGATCGAGTGGTTGGTGAGTGTATGGTTGCGTCTCTAAACTCTGAAGTTTCCTCCTTCCTTCCTCCGCTCCTTTTCGTTTTCTTGCGTCTTTGGTCTCCCCCACCAGAGACAAATAGGAGATATGGCAGGAATTGATGAGAGGAGAAAGGAAACGAGGAGATATGCTTCCTTTCCAAATAAAAAGAAAAATTTCAGCAAAGAAAAACTCCAAATATTCAAAATTATGAAGTTAAGACTTGCAAGCCTTAGGAGTTGTAACTTTGCGGCTTTGTAAACTTAAAGTATATCTTCAAGAAAGAAAACTCAAAATTTTTAAGAAAACACTCAAAATGTTTACGTTTTTTTTCTATCTTTTTCTTTTTGTTTCTGTGTACAAGTCAAACTGCTTGTACAAATTCAGATTGAGGTCCAATCTCAAAATTAAAAAAGATGCATCATTTGCTTTTAAAGAGTAAATCATTGATTTATTCTTTTTGTATTTTATTTTTTTTCCACTTTTTATAAACTACATAAGACATTTTTTTCCTTTTAACATCTTGATAGAAGAAGATTTTCTGGACTTTTTGTTTATTAGACCAACAAGAAAACACGAACACTCCTGGATTCCTGTTTTTGTAGAAATGACGCCCTTGATGGAAATAACTTATATATATTTCTGCGCACAAAGTCAAAAGTCAGTTGCCCTCATACACTGATAAGTCAGTTATCATCAAAAATGTCACATTGAAGTAGGTACAATGTCTTGTTTTTAATTGTAAATTGAGTATTTCATTTAACATTCAATATCTTGAGTATGATAAGGGTGAACAGGTCAATTTCATGGTTATTTATTTATTTATTTAGATTAAGTCAATTCATGTTTTGTTTTTTTTAAATGTAATTCTTTTAGAGGTTTTTTTTTTACTGAAAGTAATTTAGATGTGTCATGGATTTAGTTAAAAGAGTGTGTTTACATTTTCTGAGAAAGAGAAAGCTCTTCATACGCATGGTGTGAGAAAGTCCTATTTTTGTTAGCAGTGTAAAAATAAGTGAAAGTAACAATTTATTGATGAATCCAGAGAGCACATAATTGTACATACACATTATCAGTGAATGAGGCCCAGTGTTTCTTTGTCTTTCTTCTCCATTCTGATGCTGAATGCATTGAGCTCCTGCCTTGTGATTGGCTGATAAGGTTTTGCATCATCAAGCAGTTGAACAGGTGTTTCTAATCAAGTGACTGGTGAGTGTATATGAAGTCTCCTGCTCCTTTGTGATGATAGAAACCTTGTGACTTAAGTGTTTTTCTGTCAGTCAGCATTTGAAAACATCTACATGCAGTAATGATGATAAAGTTCTCCATGCTGATGTCCTTCTTAAGCCTCTGTTTGAACCTCCTGCTCACCTGTTGTGAAGGATCAAGGTGACAGCTCCCCTTACCCCAGCTGTCACACCTAAATCCCGCCTGTACACAGCTGGTTTCATAGCTGCAAGGATGAATAATTAATAGTAAAAGTGACCTGTGTAATCACATCTAAGCGTGTGACGTGACAGTCTGTGTCATTAGTGCTGCTGCTGCCATTAGTCTCTCAGCGTGAGTCCAATCAGACCATATGGACAGGAGAAAGGGAGCACATCTTTTAGAAGACACTCTTTAGGAGTTTGCTATTCCTGAAAGTGTCAGTCACATTTGGGGTCATGAAAACTGCGGATAAAGCAGATCTGGTATGAGAATGCACGACGTGAATGCCTCCATCCAAGTGTGAGTGATATTGAACAAGGCAGCAGTGTGTTACCACAAAGTTGTTTCTTTGTCCATTTCAGACTGAGCCCCTGCTCTAATCTGGGTTATCTGGCTGTAATCAGCTTAGCCCACTGCCACTCTCACAGTCCGGCTACTGCTGCTGCTGCTGCTGCTGGGTGGGCATTTTCCACAGCTTTGGTTTGCTTTTGCCTCCACTCCCATTCATACACACCTGTTGAAGGGTCCCAGGGTCCCAGAGGAGGACAGGATTGCAGGAGTGACCACTTTACATGCAGAGGAAGTTTTACACAAACTGTAGACATGGCTGAAAGTGGAGACCCCGGTCCATGTGAGGGGGCACCTGCTGCTGATATGTACCCAAAGAAGATTTTGGAGTACATGGAAGGGTTCCTCATCTCTAAGGTAATATACACATCAACTACATTCACACTACTGGTCCCATACAGTGACACTTTTTAATAGTACAAACAACTTAGTGCTTCACTCCCCTCTCCAGCTTATGTGTCCACTAAACTAATTGCATTCCTGATGGGTGATTACGTAACAGCAGCGCGCTTGTTGTTCCTAAAACCATTTTGGAATTATGTGGATGACAAAAACTGTTGTGACTAGTAAAGATTTGAGGGCTACATAGTGCAGCAGTTTAGTTACATTACTTAAATTCATCATGTTTTAAAAAAATGGGTTAAAAAATAAATAAATAGGGAAATTGGATGTAAATATAGGGGAGACCGGGGATAACAGTTACACTTGTGGTTTCAGCAAGTGTAACTCAGTCATTCTTTGTGCCAGATATCTCAAAATTTGACAGGTGATATCCATACTTGTCTGCTATAAATTACATACATTTTGACTTCTAATCATCCCAAATTATGTAATTAACATCAAATACAAAGGGGTATGTTGTTACAACTTACCCCTGTAGTGGAGTGAGTTGTAATGCAACATGAGAATGTAACAGTTCAATTATTATGCTTATAGATTTGAAATTTGCTTGGACCCATAGAGGTACAGTGCATATTACAGTGATAAATGAGCCCACAGTGGGTAAAAAAAACGATTCGGCATCAAAATTTGTAGCTTCTTTGGATGTAGCGTCACCACACCATGCATATTTTTTCGATGTTTTTTTTTAGCTTGAAGGTAAATGAAGATGTGTAGTACTCACTGATTCCTCATTTTTCACTCTTTGGAAAGATAAAATTAGAGAAATATGGTTTTTGTGTTTCTTTTTTCTAATAATTTAGAGCTTTAAAAGTGTGTTACAGGGTGTTGCGCTGCATTATGTAATAATGCAATACGTTTTTACTTCACTACACAATGACGCTGCATTTAATAATAATTTGTCACATTTTGTAATAGAATTCTTGAAGGAATTACGTTTTTAAATATTGTGTCATAATGCACCAAATTCTTGCATTTTCTTGGTAAAAAAAAGTGCAACACCAATATTTTGTAATAGCTAATGCAATATGTAAGAACTGATTATGAAACGCGGCAACATTTACTACACAAAGAATTTTGTTACAAAATACAGCATATTATTAAAAAATGTGCCATAATAACATAGTTATGTGAAAAATTATTGCGTTGTTATATAATGGGGTGCTACACACAGCTTGAAGACATGATTGAGTTACATCTGCTTGTCAGGGTTTTCCTGAATTTATAGAGGCGTGTTACCCCCCATTATTTAAGAACACTGCATCATGTCATAAAGTTCTTGAACGAAAAATGTGATAAACTTTGCTGCATTAGATCTTTGCATCTTAATTAAATTTAAAAAAAAAAACATCATACCTTCAGAATGACATTGACTTTAAGCATAGACTTTCTGAAGGTATGATTTTTTTTTTTCTAATTAAGACATCAATTTTGGTGGTTAATTATATAATACACCAAATTCTTACATTTTCTTGATTAAAAAAAAGAGCAACACCCACATTTTGTAATTACTGACACAATATGGAAGAACTTATTACATAATGCAGCAAAATGTATTACATATTGCGTCCAAGAAATTTATTACAAAATGCGTCAGATTATTACAAAATATGGTGTTATTACAAGAGAAGCAAAAATTTATTACAGTATTGCATAATGCAGCGTTTTTGCATAACGCGGTGTAACAAGGTGCAGGACTTCACTTTGTAGGGAAAATGAGACAAGCAAAAAATGACCAGAAATTGTTTAAAGACTCATTCATAAGTACAGTCAGTGTAGAATGTGTGTTGTCAGACCAAATGTAGTAAATTCCCACTTTGTCAAAGTCAAATTTTGGCAGGTATGTTAATTGATGTATCAACTGTTCCATGACATAAATATCCTGAATGATATCGAGCCTGTACTCTTCCTTCTGTGGATTCAACTTTGTACCAGTTTCTAGAGATAGCTTTTTCCCCTTTTCATCATCTTCATCATCATCATCATCATCTCCTAAGCTGTTCTGCCATCACAGAGCCTCCAGTATACAGCTGAGGTGTTTGTCACTGCCTACTCTTCATCTGGGTTGTTATAAACAAAACCTAGTGAGATTTTTGGGGGGTTTTTTCAGCCAAACTCTTTCCTTACCTGTGAGCTGGGGATGGTACATTGTGGCCTACATATTCTATCCAATCATCAAAGGGGGAATGATACTCAGCTGTTAGAAGTTCAAAAATACATTGAGAAATTTCAGTTGCATACGTAAGCTTGAGTTTTACTCTTACAGACTGAATAAGTGAAGTAATTAGCTCATGATCAGGACATTAATTCTGAATTCTCTGTCATTAATGTGAAGCTTTACCTCACTGCTGGATGTGACTAGTGATATAAATAAATGATAGTCATTCTCAGACAGTATGTGAAAGGAAATTAACTGATCAATAACAGGGTCTTTCATTTGTATCTTTTTTCCATGTCTCTCTTTCTGACTTAGACTGTCTTCACCTCCTGTGAGCTGGGTGTGTTTGATGTGTTGCTGGGTGCAGAGCGCCCCCTGTCGGCAGAAGAGATCAGTGAGGCAGTGGGAGCCAGTCTGGATGGGATGCAGAGACTTCTGGCTGCCTGCACTGGTCTGCAGCTTCTCAACACACACATAGAAAATGGACAAGGTCAGAAACAGCTCACACTTTCAAATAGAAATCTTAACATCTTTACCAGAAGATTGTTTTTTTTTAATAAAGTATTTTTTAAACTAATTTTGTACATCCACCCTTTTATTGTATCATTATTTCCCATTATGCACGACTCCCTTTGTTTCTCTTCTGTCGCACCTCTCTCCATGTTCATCCTACAGGAAAAGCATTGTGTCAAATCTGCAGGTACCCACCTCTTCTTCTGTCTCTCTTCTTCTCTTCCTGTTTCAGTCTTGTACAGTAACACAGAGCAGGCCAGAGTCTACTTGACACGCTCCGGCCCTTTATCCCTCTATCAGTCCATCCAGTACAGCTCCAGAACCATCTACCTGTGCTGGCACTACCTGACTGATGCCATCAGGTCAGTACACACAACCCTCATTTTTCATTTATAAAGAAGTAATGAAAGTGATCCATGAAAGTGATTTGAGTTTGACGGAGCGATCATGCTTGAATGGGTTCATTCCTGAGCAGGTTGAAGGTGTCTTTTGCAGCCTGAGGATTTGGATTCAGTTCCTCCTCGTCTGTTTGGACAGTGTCTCAAGATGGATTTCAGTCTTATTGTTATGTCTGAGGGAGGGCAGCCAGCAGCTGTCTGACAGTGTGACTGGAATCAGTCTGACTGGCACATCCATCCATCAGACACACTGATGGAGGAAAAACAAATAGTTAGTTCTTTTTGGGGGATTTTGTAATAGAGACAATCAAAACTGTGGTTAATAGTCCATGAGACAGAAGAGTGATACAGCAAACTTTCATTATTAATGTGTTCATGCATTGATTCAAAGGTCACACTACTTGGTGACCTTGGTCTATCACAGGGGTTCCCTAACATTTCCGCCTGTGACCCCCAAAATAGCAGCGTTAGGGACTGGTGACCCCCTGCTGTGGTACAACACTAATGGGACAATCCAAAAACAGACAAAAACCACCCTGAGGATACTTTATTTAACTGATCGATGAAAATTTACCGACTAATGTGCACTTTGCTGAGTTCACGGCATCAAACTTGAACAAAGAAATGTGAAAAACAGATAAAACATTTTCTGTTTGCATGATTTTATATTATCTTTCACTCCAATTTTTGCTTTTATTCTCACAATAATGGATAAAATGTTCATGAATTGTTCATAGTTTTCGATTTTGGGACACATTCCATGACCCCCTATCAATGTCTCACGTGATATAATTTTATTATAAGATATTATATCACTGTATTTATAATGTGGTATAAGCATAGGCGTCAAGTAAAGTGTTACCAAATTTTTATTACAAAATGTGGCAGATAATTACACAATGTGGTGCTCAACAGCATTTTACCATTACAACTCTCTACTTTCAAAGCCAGACTCAACATTTACCTACTTTCTCAGGCATACAGATAATTATTCTGTGTGTTTTTATGAGTTTTTCTAAGTGTTTTGTTTCGTCTTATATGTTTTTATGCATTTTTTGTCCCCTAGTCCTCAATTTAAAGCACATTGAGCTTACCTATGCTCTTTAAACAAAGTTTTATTTTATTCTGTTCTATTTTCAGTCTAAAACTTGTGTAGCAAATATAATGAAAGTCACAAAACACCTTGCATGAATAGCCTATATTTTATATTTTCTTATGTGCTCTTACTTTGCCTTATTCTAGAGAGGGAAGAAACCAGTATGAAAAGGCTTTTGGAGTCAGCTCAGAAGATCTCTTTCAAGCTCTCTACAGGTAAGAAGCCTCACACACAAGTGCAAACACACAAGTGCAGACACACACAAAAAAGACCAAACACAACCCTGCTCATCCACATTCTATCCCTGTCTCTTCATCCAAAGCCTGTCTGCCACTTTCCTCCCTCTTCCCCCTAAAAACACATACTTGTGGGATTTATTAGGAAGCAGGGGATGTCTGAGGGTGAGAGGAGAGAGACGGCGTGGGCAGTGATGTGAGGAAGCTTGGGGGCGAGCGAGGAAGAGAAGGAAAGAGAGAGAATACATCTGCTGCTGTCCTTGAGGTCTCATGTGTTTATAGTATCTAGTGCCCACAGTTTTATCGCTTCACTGATCTGCTGGTCAGCACTTTTCTGGGGTCACACGCTAGAAGTTTCACACTTTGCTGCTAATGGCTTTTGATCGGTTTGCCCGAGGCGTTCTGCTGTAAAGACCGCCAGTCTCAAAGGAACAGGAACCATCAAAACTGACAGACAGAGGAGCAACGTGCTAAAACATCCTCTCTTCTTGTACTCATCAGGCCATGATTTGCTGAACCAATGTGCTGTGATGGAACGGTGTCTGATGTGGAGATGAAATAGATGTGAAAAGGCACATTTCTCATTCTCAACATTAAAATGCAGTGTACCAATATAAAGAGGAAGATCTATGACCTCCTGGATACTTCACTAGTACAATTCAGAAACTAAGATCCATGCAGATTGAAGCTTCTGCAAAACACAGCTTGTCAAAGGTTGTGCATTAATATTCCTGCGTCTTAAATCCATACTTTTTCAAAAAGCAGCTGATAGTCTCATGGAATTTTGCTCATTGATAAAAAAGCAGTTAACATGAAAGTCATAGAAAGTACATGAATACACATGTGATGCACCCATCTGTGGATAAATTTACAATTCTGCTTTAATTGATTAAAAATGAAAAAACCCAATGAAAGAATTCCAGCACCTGCACACAATTGACTTAATGTGGAGGAGCAGTTGTTTATCCCTGCTGATTTCCCCTGTGAATACTGAGGGGGAATTAGCAAGGGGGAACAACCACTGAAGTCATTCAGCGCTCAGCGAGTGCTCTAGGAAAAGCAGGGTGATTCAAGGAAGGCTGGATGAGTCAGATTTCTGTTTACTCATTGCCATTTAACCAGGCATGTAGTGCACGTGAATAATTTACACTCCAGTCCTACTTGGCGCTTTCGTTCTCCTATTTGAATTTGGAGGAAAACGTTGAAGAGAAGGCGAGTGAGAGGATTTAAGATTTTTTTTTTAAGAATGTATGCAGAGAGAAAAATCTAATTCTCATTAAAAAAATCACGCTAAGCAAGCACCCATGCTTTACTGTTGTTTACACCAAATCCTGACCCTACCATCTGGATGTTGTAGCAAACTTAAGACCCATGAGACCAGGAAACATTTGATACCCTCAGCTTATTTTTAAAAACTCTAGTGGCTTGGTTGCATACTGAATTTTAAAAATTGGTTCAAAACATGTAGCAATAACGTTATGATGCTCTTTCTCTTTTTTTTGAGTCTTGTGCAATACAAGTATGTGCAATATGTGTGGGTGATGCACTTGTGATTTTTTTTTGTAATCAACTAGCAGCTTCATCTATACTTCTATCTATCAGCTTTAGGAGTCAAAGACAAAATTCTCTAAGGGGACAATGAAGTGTACCGTATCGCATCATACCGTATTGTATCACATCATATCGTACCGTATCGTATCGTATCGTACGGTACTGTACCGTACTGTACCGTACCGTATTGTATCTTATCGTATTGTATCATATTGTACAGTACTGTTTGTATCGTACTGTACCACACGTATCGTATTGTGTCATATCGAATCATATCGTATTGTACCGTATCATATCATATCGCACCATATCGCACAATATAATGTTTATGTTTTCTTTATGTCTCAAGGTGATGGCACAGTTTACACAGCTTCAAGGCTTCATTGAACAGCACACAATTCAGTTTCTGTTCCTGTTCAAAATAATCCCAACGTTCAGTACCAAGCACTGAACTTTCCCTAACCTCTTCTTTTTTCTTAGTCGACAGAGACATCACCTGTCAATTCACCGTCAGTCTCTTGTCTATCTTTGCTTTTATTCCCCCTCTTGCTGGCCAGCTATTCATCTTTATACTCCAGCTTCAACATCAAACTTTAACAAGTGAAGTGCAGCACAGTCCTGCTGCAAAGCTGTCCAGTGATGACAAAAGCTCCTTTCTCTCATTTGCTTGTGACATGACTAAAACTTGAAGGCAAAGCAAAACAAATCAACAAAAAGAATATTTGAACATTTAATATGTAACTGAGTTTTAGTTTTCAAACATCCTGTTTCTGATCTATTTCGTATAAATGAAAAAAAACCTTCTAATTTGGAAATTCATTGGTGGCACACTTGGAATACCATTGTGGCTCACAATTTGGGAATCACTGGACTAAAAGATGTCCCCACATTCAGTCACAGAATACTTATTGGTAGCACTTTATTTGACGGTGTATGCATAAGACTGACATGACACTTTCATAAACCTGACATGATGTCTGTTATTAAGTTGAAGAAGGCTTCATGCATGTTTATGAATGTTGTCATTAAGTGTCATTCGGTCAATTATGTAACCATTAATGCAAAGTTGACATTGTTTGGGGATGTCTTTGTTATGACAACTTGACATTTACAAAGACAGTGGCAGGTTGTGATGTCTTTGTAAATGTCAAGCTGTCAAAACAAAGACATCCTCAAAAAAAAATCAATAAATCAAAGAGCAATAAATCACTTTTCAGTGAAAGTGCACCGTTTTCAATAAATAAATAAAACTGAATAAGTAACTTTAAAAAAAGAAGAAGAGATATTTCCTTTCAGGTGGAAATTTTGGTTTGAAACAAATGTCAGACCTCTGAAGAGTATGTTCATTTCTCTGCACTTGTTACATTTTTTGCTACTGCTGACTGCTTTTTGCACAACTTAGTTACTTTCACTCTTTTTTTTAATCTAAATTTTCAACCCATAACACCAATTTCACTGCTTTTTGACCATGTTTGACTCATTAAATCTATTTTTATTGCTACTTCTTGCCGTTCCTTCAACTTCCCAACTTCCCTTAGATTGTTTCTCCATCAAAGGTAGTTTTCAAGAGTTTGGCCCTTGGTTGAGGAGGGTTGAGTAATACTGGTGTAGAGCAGAAAATATAGACTGGTTCATCTATTCTGACACATTTTTGGTTAAAGAAATATTGCACTGTCTGGGATTAGAAAATTGCAGCAGGCCATATTGCGATTCCATCAAATTTGCAATTAATTTTCCCAGCTCTAATCATCAGCATCCTCCTTTTTGACATCACATTTAGAGAGCCAATCTTCACCTCAATTACGGCACTTTGTTCCCCACATTTTTGACTCCTCATGTTTGCCTTATTGAATTTGTATAGGTAGATAGTAGATAGTACTTTTATTGATCCCGTTAGGTGTGTCCATCAGGTAAATTGGCATCTCCATCACAATTCACAGCACTGTACAAATACACAATGGGCAATCAAAAGAGTCAACACCATTAAAAATATAAAAAAATATAAAAAGGAAATAAAGTTTACCATAAATAGAGCTTTAAGATGTATTCAAGTATGCTGTGTGTACCTGAGAGAGATTCTGTATGTGCATAGGAGCAGGAAGATAATAATAATGATAATAATAATAATGATGATAATAATAATAATAATATAGGATAGTATAACAATAACAATAGTATAGCAATAACAATAGTATAATGATAGCAGTAGTGAATATGTGTTACAAGTGTTGTGTCCTCAAGCTGCTCATTTTACAAAGAAAGTGGATCAAGCTGCATCTTTGGAAAGTAGCTGCCTTCATTAAATGTCAAAAAGTGAGGCCACAACAGTGAAAATGTCCTGTTTTAGAATCCAAAGACCCAGAAAAAGCTCCAGTTCTTAAAATGAAATAAATATCTGGTGTGAAATTAGGTCAGCTCACAGTGGTCACACATGAACATGATTACACTGATGACTGATGTGATAATATCCATTTGACCGTACTTCAAATGATACCCCTCAGTCTCGGGTTAATGCTGATTGCTGACGAGGCTGAAGCGACAAGACAAGACGGCTCAAGCAGCCAGGAAGCGTAGCTGTGGTGGTTGGTGCAGATATGACAGCGACCTGAGGGGGTGTGGAGAGATACAAGACAATTCAACGCCGGGGGGGGACGGATCATAAACTATGATGATTTTATAATGATGTAAACAAGCAGAGAGAAGCACTCGCTCCCCGATATGACGGCAGACAGAATGAGATAGCGTGCGTTTAAATGTCTTTAATCAGGGACAAAAAGGACCGCAGATTTTATCGTTCGAGGGCATTCAATAACTCCAAAAATGTTCCCAAATTAAAGCTGACAGTCTGCTGTTTGGCCTCACAGTCATTTCATCTTTTCACATCCAATGTAATCAGACTCTGAGGCTGCAACAATGAGTCACTTTCAAAGTTCTCTCAGAGGTCAGCGCGTCGTCTGAAGTTGGATCAGATGGCTGATTACTTTGATACAGAGGAGTTCGGATAAATAAAATTCTAGGGTTACAGAGGAGAGGTCCTCAGTGTGTGTGTGTGTGTGTGTGTGTGTGTGTGTGTATGTGTGTATGTGTGTGTGCAGTGGGGCAGAGTGCTGGGTGATGAGGTGGAGATTCCTCAGAGCAGCAGCGGTCACCACAGGCCTTTCTATTCTGTTGCATCCTGTCTCTCTCTCACACACTAACGCACACACACTCACTGTGTCGCCATGGGGGGTGACTTTGGAGACGAAGGGAGTGTGTGCGTGCATGTATTTGCGTGTTTGCGTGTGTGTTCGTCTATTTATTTTGGGCATAGAGCAAACAGACCCTTGGGTGACAGCTTGATAAAGAAGGAAAGTTTTGTTTCAAGTTTGGAGAGGCAATACTAAGTCTTGTTTCCTATGCGTGTGTGTGTGTGTGTGTGTGTGTGTGTGTGTGTGTGTGTGTGTGTGTGTAGGTCTGATGAAGAGATGGTGAAATTCATGCAGTTAATGAACTCCATTTGGAACATCTGCGGGAAAGACGTACTCACGGCCTTTGACCTTTCGCCTTTCAAGATCATTTGTGACCTTGGAGGTAAGTGTGTGTGTGCAACAGCCGTGTGTGTGAATGTGAATGTGCGTGTCTGTATCAAAACAGCATCTCTCATTTACATAAGGTTGTGGGTTCACAGTCATTAACATTTAAAACTGTTGGTGTCATGTGTTAGCTGTAGAGACAGCTGGCCGAGACTCACAAACTCACACACACTCTCACACACACACATATATTTATATGGTGCAATGTGCACAAAACACAGTCAACAGTGACCTTTATTATCCCGTCACACAGGCTTCTCTGAGTTAATGAGTGTTGGTAAACACGCTACGCTAACCTACACAAGCAACTCGTAGTCATCTCCACATGAGTTTCCAACTTCCTCTTAGTCATTGTGTCTTTCCATAGAATTTATGAATAATATGAATGAAAAACCCACCTTGAATGATGTCATATTGTGTTTTTCCCCCTCCTTGTTCCCCTTCAGAGCTGAATAAATGCATCAAACATAAAATTTAGTGTGCCGCCAAAGGTACTGACGTATGTGCACTGCAAAAACTGAAATCTAAGCAAGTCATTATGTCTTGTTTGAGGAAAAATTCTTGATATGAGTCACATTCAACTGACAAGTCCAGAAAAAATGTCTGATTTCAAGTTATTTAAAGATTAAAATGAAGTCCGAATTACTTTTAACAAGTAGAAAAAAAAAAAATCTGCCAATGGGATTTGAAAAAATTGTTCGTCAAGTGTCTTGAAAATAGAATAATGCCTGAACAGAAGAATCTTTTGGTAACACTTTACTTGATGCCTATGTTTATACTGCATTATAAACACACTTATAATGTCTTATAATAACATTATAGCACTGTATACTACAGTTTTAAACATTCATAAGTTAGTATAATGCTTTATAACAATAATCATAACACACTATCAAGCATTTACTTATCACTTAAATGGTCAGGTATCATATGTTATAACTGTTAGCAACTCACTGACAATGTATACATGTATAACTATTATTGTAAAAACTCATAAATTATAGCTCTTTATAACAATGAGCATACAACATTATATAGCATTTTATAATGGCTTATACAATGATTGTTGGTCCCTTGATAACCGATTTTTGTTGCAAGGATCAAAGGGTATTGCAGTATAAACAAAGGCATCAAGTAAAGTGTTATCAAACTTTTTTCTTAGCCCATTGGCAGAATTTTTTCTCGTGACAAACAATTCAGACCTCTTTTTAATCTTTAAACAACTTGAAATAAGACATTTTCTAGACTTGTCAGCTGAATGTGGCTCCTATAAAAAATTACAAGACATTTTTTACTGAAAACTAGACAGAACAACTTGCTTAGATATCAAAAGAAAACCATCTGAGAGAATTTGATTGGTCTAAAAAGGCTCATGCACGTTTATCTTCTCAAGGCAGAGAATTAGATGAAAATACTTGAGGTGTGTACGCCTCTGCACCAAAATAAAGTCTCCTCCTGCAAAGAACTGGAGGCAACAGGGCAGACGTTTAACCTGCTGGGAACAACTCAACCATATCTGTCGCAACAGTCTGTTTCCCCACTATGTCTTCAAGGGTAATTGCTGACATGACTTTGTTGCTGTGTAACTAAAAAAAAGAGACTACAACTAAGTCTTCCATTCTGTTAATGTTGTTAAGGCTGTCAAAGGAGATATTTTTTAAAGTGTCAGTTAAAGAGTTAATTGTGATTACACACACATTTAACTGCTTGTTCAATCATTTTGTATCATTAGAAAATAGTTTTTTAGTCCACTGTCTTCCTTTAGGAATCAAATAAATGAAATAAGTTTAATAACAATAATAATAATAACAATAAAGTTGAATATCACTATGTTGTAATGCTGGTGCTCAGCATTTCAGTCACGGTTTAGACAAAACTATGATCAAAACAAGTGTGCAGGACTGCATGTGCAAGATACACAGCTTGTTTTAATAAACTTTATCACAAACCCGTTGCTCTTTGTGAGAAAGGCTAAAGAAAGTGAGGTTAATAATCGAAAAAAAATAGTCATCATCACTCAAAGGCTTGCATTAAAAAACCTTGAAATCACACAAATGACACGTGATATAAGCTGGCACCCAAACTTTTCAGCATGAAACCTCCAAAAAGCAAAGTTAGAGATTGACCACCCCCCTGTAGCCAGAACATGTTAACAGACCAACTCAAAAACAGACAAGAAGACACAAAAAAATTGGCTTTAGATGTTCAATTTAGCTGATCAGTACAAAACTGGGCTACATGGTTTCTGTTTCTAAATTTATCTTACAACATTGATACCAACCTTGGGAGGCCTCTTGGAAACGAAAAATTGTGGAACAGATCAAAATATTCCTGTTTTCATGGTTTAATATAAATTTAATCTAGAATTGTCTAAATTTTTCCACCTAAGTGTTTGAAATATGCAATTGTGAATCTTTTCTGATTTTGGAAAGCATTTCATGACCTTCACTTCGGAAACCACTGCACTAGATCATTTGCACATAGAACTGTGAATACAACTTCTGTGATTTATTTTGTTGTACAAGTGGACACTGGAGCTGGACTGTCTGACAGAAAAAGGCGAGTGAGAGAAAGCTAAACAGGAGAATGATAGAGCATAGGCAAAAGGCTATACTTTTCATTCCAACAAACATGTATTAGTTAAACTGCAGTGATCTGTTAAAACCTGAGAGTTTATCAGTGGAATGAAGAGCCAGGTTATTTTTGCTCTGCTTGGTAGATGAGCACCAGTAGGATATAACCAGGATTCACTTACGTTACACGGAACAGACATGTCTGGGGTCACCAAGCTGTGAGTAGCGCTAAACATAGATATCTACTAAACAACGGACCAAACTTACAAAGTTTGCTTGTTGTCACGTTTCAAACAACAGCACTACATAGCTGTTGATAGATACATTACCTTGTCGCGTTGTATCTGGTAAAAAGTTACCTTGAACAAAGAAAATTAGTGTTAAAAGGTAGATCTGATCGCCATTCATTTTTCAAAACAAATACTCAAGTCACGCCAGTTTGCACGAGTCCTCTGGTCGAAGGAGTTGCTGAGTACACCGCAATCCATGGATAGACTTGTCACATAATGATCGCTACTTCCACGCATCATCAAGTTTAGTTAAAGGGGCTGAGGGGAGAATCTGTATGAACTGGATTGCGGCAACTCCTTTTGTTGGAACTAATTTTCTTTGTTAGGATAACTCACAACAGTTATGTATGTACCAACAGTCCAATGGATTCTCCTCACAGCCCCTTTAACACGAAGTCCATACGACTTCTGACTTCTGGTATTAGATTTGTATTTCAAAGTCATGTGACACTCCAGAGAACAGGGGTAAGGTTACTTTTCGACACAGCTGCAGCAGGGAGCTGGAAGTCACTGTTGGCTTAATTATTGTGCGCTGAAAGGGACAAAGTGTGAGATAATTTCTAATCAGATCACATCCTGGTTGGCACTGACAGCTCTTATTTATGATTGGCTTGATATGATTTGACATCCTAAATCCACTGCCAATGCCCTATCAACAGATTGTCCTTTAGTATAAAAGTATTAGTCATTTGAAATGAGTGAAGAGAAGAGAGACTAATCTATTACAGAGAAATGAGGAACAGCTGGCAGTAAAACAGTGACTCTTCTTTTGAGGCATGAAGGTGAAAAAGTAGCTTCCTAAAAAAAAAAAAAGTTTTCTTTGTTGTTTTCTTTCACATCAGAAATGGTAAAAAAATGCTGTCAAACAGTAGGTGCTGTGAAAGTGTGTTGCACAGAGATCAAAGGGTACAGGGTTGGAGAGAAGTTGGGAAAAACAGGATTGAAGTAAAATAACAATGGTGTGCCGAAAAAATACAGACAAATAAGCCAAATAACAAGTTTGAATAAAATAAGGGTAAATAAATCCCCTATTGTTACATGAGGTTTTAGCTACTGCTTGAACATCATCGCTTGGATAATAAGGGAAAAACAGATTCAGACATCTACAGCCTGCCCCATTTTTTAATTTTCAATTTTTTTTATTATTATTCATTTATTTCAGATTTGCCAAAAAGAATATAAAAAATCGAAAACATACAATTTTACCCTCATATCCCTTCCTTTACTCCTATATAATCAAAAGTAAGAACAAAGATAATATAATATAAAGATATATTTTAACGTAATACATTAAAGCAACAACAAAACCGAAACCAAAACAAAAAGGAAGGGATGTTTACAAAAGTTTATAAAGGTTTCCCATCATAGCCAAGAGTTCCCACGCCCTCACTTTTTCTTAACCGCAACATTTATAACCAAGCTGTCTATCAGACATTTAGAGCTCTGACATCATCACTTTTAGTACCAGGAATACCAAAGTCTTATATTGATTACACTTTACCAAAAAGTGCCATACTTGAAAGTATTGGGTTGCATAAATCTTGGAAACTTTGACCCCATCTGTGTTTTCCGAGAGTTTACTTTCCCATTTTTGTTTTTTTCTCATCCTACACATTTAACTTAATAAGAGTAAGAGCCTGTGGCCATCAGACTGTACAACTCTTCACTCTGAGTGTAATAAAGTTTACCCTGGACTTTTTCATTCAAGCAACAATAGCAAGTGCAATAACTGCCTATAATTATGTCAGTACTCCTATGCAATTTCCATAATTTATAATTTATTTATGTCAGTACTGGTGCAATATTCCATACCCATCTCATCATGTATATACCACACATTTTAAGTATTCTGTACATACTTAATGTTCGATTCTATATTTTATTTTATTTTTATATTTTTATACTTCGATTTCAATTTTTGGGTGAGACACTGATGCTAATACTGACTTTCTTATATTTCTAACACTTTCTGAATGGGAGTAACTGTATACTTAAAAAGCAATTTCCCCTAGGTGATCAATAAAGTATTCTGATTCTGGTAAAGCCAAACTTTGTTCCCACACATGAATTATTTTACGTGAAAATCCAAAAAATTCTACACTGTGACACAGAGACATGTAACACTCAATCCCAGAGTAAAAGTTAAAACTGAAATGAATGGAATTCTTTTAACCTTAACAAGAAAAAGCCTCCGGCAATAATGTAAATCCCTAGGTGAGATTATCGTGTGTGACACCACAGCCGACCACACAGGGGAGCTGTGAAGCTACTGAAAGGAGAAACCCTCACACACACACACACACTCACTCACACTCACACACATCTTCTTCTGTCTCCCTGTCTGCTCTCTTCTCTCCTCCATGACTTCCTCGACACGGGGTTGTGTGTTCATGTTTATGCATTAAGGTGCATCACCAAAAAGGAGTGTGGACAGCAGGAGTGTGAAAGGGAGTGACTGCAGTGTCCCAGTAAGATGCTCTCAGCATCTGTTGTGTCTGCACACACCTGCTGCTCAGGTGCTCCCTCTGTCTGTCTCCTAATCTGTCTTCCTGACTGTCTCACTGTCTCTTTGTTCAACTTTCTGCTAAACCAGCTGACTTTGGCCTCTTCTAAAGAAGGTGCTTTGTTTCTCCAGGGTCTGTGAGACGCTCTCCTCCTTGATGTATTTTAATGTGACATTTAACGCACGCTGTAATGATATGTTTTGTTTAAAAATACATAATCAACTCAAAGGTTACGGGAACTCAGAGAACATTTTATTCAAGGGTTTGGAAGAATTGTGCTTTCTTAGCCAAGTGCTACATGCAGCAGAGTCAATCTTGGAAAAAATAAATTTCAAATCAAAATAATCATGCCATGACAAAAAAAAAATGCAAAAAAAAAAAGCACCATTAAATAAGTATAACCTTCTCATTTTTATGTGGTTTCTATAATGAGTATTTTGACGAGTGATGGAACACATACAGTTGGTAAGATCTGAGTATTTGTTGTGTAGATTCTACGTCCAACAAAGGTCAAGTCACAATCAAGTGCTTATGTATTATTTTTTAGTAAAAATGGTAATATCAGACTTAATATAAGTCCCATTAACATGAAAAAGAGGTCTCATTTTAAGGTGCATGAAGTAAAACAATGAGGCCCAGATGCTTATAAACAGAAATAATTGAAGCAATTCAGGCACCATTTTCTGTCTGTAATGTGACTCATATTTAGTCTAAGAAGGCAGTTTTTGGTAGCAAAAAGAAATTAACACTTACCTTGACCTTCAGAGTTCAGTTTCAGAGTGTAACTTGAAACAATCTTCCATTAGACCCTTGCTGCAGTAAATGTCTCTTCTTTTTAGACTCCATTACCCAAGTTTACCCAAGACAGAGCTCCCCAAAACTGAATTTCAACCATTCACAAGCGGATGAATAATCTGTATCATGAGTTAAAGAGCCTGTGAGGACTTTCTAAGTGATCTTGAAAAAGTCTCATATCTAGATATGCATGCCTGATCATAATCCCCAACGTAAAATGAGATTATCAGCGCCAAAATAGGTCATTTCCAAATGCTGATTCCTAGCTTCCTGATCAGACTGGATTAGACCAGATTGATACATGGCAAGTCAAAGATTCTATTTGATTCTATAAAACACTTTCTGAATTTATTTGGTAATAATAGTGGACACAGGAGCTGGACTGTCTGACAGAGACAGAACAGGAGAGTGATAGAGCACAGGCTAAAGGCTAAAACCTGAGCTAAGCTGTTTATGACTACTACATGCTGATTTGTTCAAACATGAGTCTATCAATATAATGAAGAGCCAGGTTATGTTTGCACTGCTTGGTAGATGTACATTGGTAGGACATAAACAGGATTCACTTCAGCTACAGGGTATGGACATGTCTCAGAGCACCAAGCTGTGAGTGGCTCTGAAAGTGACCGGCTGTTCAACCATGGTACAGACGTACAAAGTTGGCTGTCATGTTTCAAACAATGGTGCTACATAACTGTTTATACATACATAACCTTGTCGCATTGTCTCCGGTAAAAAGTAATCTTAACAAAGAAAATTAGCTCCAACCAAAGGAGTTGCCGCAATCCACTCCATATGGATTCTACCCACAGTCCCATTTAACTAAACTTAATGTGTTGAAGTAGTGATCATTATGTGTTGCGTCTATTTCTGATGCAGTTTTGAAGCCCATCGTCAGCCGGGGACATATTGGAAATGCTGAACCCAACCTAGCTTTGTTTGAGTCAAGACAGACAGTTGCAGTGTGCCAGTCTGACGGTTCAATCAGCCATGCCCTTAAAGGAGCAAAATCTGTAAGTTTGATGGCCTCAAAAATAACAGGTGAGGACAAAGTTCATCTCCCATATAGTGTATGATAATAGAAAAATGATCCATACCAACCCAAGCGCTTTTTGCTTTTTTTTTTTTTTTTTAAACGTACAAATGAGCTGTTTTGAATTGGTGAGTATATGTCAGGACCCTGATTTTGGTTCTACAGGTTTTGTCTTTGTTTCTTGGTTTTGGGTTCTTGTTCAGTGTTTTTCCTGTGTTTGATGTGTTGGGGTTTGTTTATTAGTATTCCTTGGGTCTTGTGTTCCTAGTGATTCGTGTATTTCCCTTGTGTTTCATTTTGTACCCGATCCTTGTGTTTCACTTCCTGGTTGTCCAGATTTTTACCACACTACTTTTAGTATCTCAGTAGCTCCCCTCTGGAAGGGTTTCCAGGACAAGCACGAAGAATACAACTCGGGCCTTCTTTTTCCGTTTTTCGTTTATCTCATGTATACAAATAACGCACACAGAGGCTCTTACTAAGTTGTAAACCTGCAACATAAACATATATACACCGCAGGGTTATCAACTGTATGTTATCAAAATAAATAATAATTTAAACCTTTAATAGGTAGCTCACCGACAACCCGTACATGTCCTGGCAAAACACGATCAAGAAGGACGCAGATGATTAATAAGGTGACAAACCCCACCTACTTCACAGGCACGTTCAAGAGGTCTAATCTTATTCCTATGTACATGTAAACAACACACCCTGCATATACTAAATATAACATTTTAACTCCTGGAAAGTTATACACTGATCTCGGGTTTTCCTCCTGTAATTTCCCCTCATGTGTTTCACCTGTGTCTTGTGCCACTCCTGGGTTTGATTAGTTCTTGTGTATTTAATCCCTGTTCTCAGTTCAGTCTGTGTCTGTTCATTGTAATGTCAACCCCTGTTCTGAGCTGTTCGTGTCTCCTGCGTCTCTCCCTGGGTTTATTTGGTTTGTTTTCTCTCTGAGCTTTTGAGTTTTGTGGTGGTTATTTTTTGAGTTTGGTTGAAATGAAGACCTTTTATTTTTTTTTTTAAAAATGCACTTGAGTCAGTCCACCGGTTTTTTTTTTCCCCGGTTCCTTCGCTTTGACAGAAATACAAGAGAACTTATCAAACCCAGGTGTGGCACAAGACACAGGTGAAACACATGAGGGGCAATCACAGGAGGAAAACCCAAGACCAGGAAGTGAAACACAAGGATCAGGTACAAAATGAAACACAAGAATCACTAAGAACACAAGACCCAAGGAATACTAATAAACAAACCCCGACACATCAAACACAGGAAAAACACTGAAGAAGAACCCAAAACCAAGAAACAAGAACAAAACCTGTAAATCCAAATCAGAATCAGGGTCCTGACAGTGTATGGTTTCAATTCTTACTGCAATAAGCTTGATCCAGTATGGTGATGGGTTTTTTTTTCAAGTCAACACAGTCCAGTAAAATATTGACTCTTAGGAAACTCTGGTAAATTCTTATTATCTGGGGAACATTTTGGTACACTCAGAAAAAGATAGATAGATAGATGGATAGATGGTACACTTTTCAGGCTCTAATGAGACACTTAAAGGTGCCCTATTACGCAAAATCCACTTTTACATGTCTTACTAACAAAAACGTGTCTCTGGGGTGTCTTCAACCCCCCCAAATAATAAAGAAGTCCGTCCCCTCCTCTTCTCACTATCTCCCCTTTTCTGAAAATCTCTCTTCAAGGAAGCTGTCTGAAATCATTCCGTTACCTACGTCACAACCACAGAGCAAGCGCGTGCACCCTAGGTGACGGAACCGCGTCTGGCAACTGTTCACGTTCTCCTCCTGCAGCTAACTCTTATTACTCCCGCTGCTTTTGCCAAGGAACAAGTCCGACAAGATGTCTTCATTCAGAGGGTGGCGTGCAAATTGCTCTGTTGTGGGCTGTTTGAACGAGGAAAAGAGTCTTTTTTTCAACCCCGTCCTCAGAAGAATTGAGGACGAAGTGGATGGAAAAATGTATCTGCTGATTGAAAGATTCTCAGTATTCTGTCATTGTGCTGTTGACAAACCCCAGCCTTAGTGCGGTGTGATACCAGTTGTTTTTGGGGAGACACTGTTCTTTTGAATGTGCTTTCAGCCTACTTTGTGTTTGGCTGTATTTATTTTTGTTATTAATATTGTTTTGTTCTGTGTTTTTAATACTTGTTGCTTGTTTCTTTTTAAATGAACGTCTGAGTCTGGCAATGAATATGATGATGATGATGATGATGATGATGATGATGATGATGACTGTCATCAAACAACAATAGACAGACAAACACAACAAAAACACAGAATCCATTTAACACACTGTACTACTCCCTAACACCCATCAAAAGATTTCATTAACAAACCCCGGGCAGCCGGGTGAGTTTGGAGTCTTCTACAGTGCATTGTGTTTGTTTTTTCGCTCCTCCTCGTTGCTCTTTGATTTCTCTCTTCTGCCGACCCCTGTTTGATGTGAGAGCCAGACTACCTGTGTGTGGGTGTGTGTGTGTGAGAGAAGGAGAAAGGCTGAATAAGAATACTGACTGGAACAGTAGCAGTAGGTCATGCTAGGAGGGGCACACTGCTGGGCCTGACAGCTTGTCTTGTTTATACAAAATACACACATGCACACTCACACATGCACACACACGTTCAAGTGTAGTTGACATTATGGGTTTAGCAGAATTAGATCTCCTGATCCTGTCTTCCACCTCACAGCATTTCCATTTGTATTCATATTGCTCTATGAAGCATGACCGCTGATAATAATGCTGCCAACACATCCGCTTGAAATTTGAACGTTTTCGTGCTTTCTATCATTTTGCATCCCGTGTATGCGAAAAGTATGTAAAACAAGACATAAGGTTGGATAACACAAACAGGTATGCAGCACAGTGAAGTTATTATTGACTGAATTGCTGACGCATTTACTATTCTCATGCCGACAGACCATCTGTGCGCCTGTGGGGCATGTTTGTCTTCAAATCAATCAACCGTCAATCAACTCTTAAGTTTTACAGCATCAAATCACAACAGAAGTCATCTCAGGGCACTTTAAAATAGAGCAGGTCCAGACTGTCCTGTATTATTCAGAGAGAGACAACATTAATCCACAATGAGAAAGCACTCGGCAACAGCAGTGAGGGACAGTTTTCTTTGAACAGGCAGAAACCCAGGTAGAACCAAACTCACTGAGAGGCAGCCATCTGCTGTAACTGGATGAGGAACAAAAAGCAATTTGGACATCCACAGACAGATTTTACACAGTCATAAAAACAACAACAGATGATTCAGACACGTGTTAAATGAGCACAACACTCACAACTGGATGTAGAATTTTTAATATCTTCAGCCACCTACAGTACAGGCCAAAAGTTTGGACATACTTTCTCATTTGATACATTTTCTTTATTTTCATGACTATTTACATTGTAGATTCACTGAAGGCAAAACTATGAATGATCACATGTGGAGTTATGTACTTAACAAAAATAGGTGAAATAACTGAAAACATGTTTTTTATTCTAGTTTCTTCAAAATAACCACCCTTTACTCTGATTACTGCTTTTTACACTCTTGGTTTCCTCTGGATGAGCTTCAAGAGGTCGTCACCTGAAATGGTTTTCACTTCACAGCTGTGCCTTATCAGGGTTAATTAGTGGAATTTATTGCTTTATCAATGGGGTTGGGACCATCAGTTGTGTTGAGCAGAAGTCAGGTTAATACACAACCAAAAGCCCTATTGGACAACTGTTAAAATTCATATTATGGCAACAACCAATCAGCTAACTAAAGAAAAATGAGTGGTCATCATTACTTTAAGAAATGAAGGTCAGTCAGTCCAGTAAATAGTCATAAAAATAAAGCAAACGCAAATTGAATGAGAAGGTGTGTCCAAACTTTTGGCCTGTACTGTATGTGCAGCAGATCTGCAACAGCAGCAAGTCTACATTAACAATACACATGGAATGAAAAAATATTAAAAATGATTTAAATCTCAAAAGGTGTAAGAACATTTCTACCCATTTATTAATGAAAGAGGTGCATTTAGCTTACCTATAGATAAATCCTGAGAAACATTGGAAGCTGATGAGCTGCTATTACTGGTGGAAAAAGCCCTATGACTTTGATACGTTAGAATGAGAGCTGCTGGAAAGAACATAACAGAAACTGTTGGACAGACTAAAAACATCAACAGAAAGAATGTAATGTGTATTATCTATCTTTCATATGACCAACTTTCTGTGTGTGACCACCAAGTAGTGATACTCAGTCCTGTTTGGTGTCAAAGTTACTGATCTACAAACTGTATGTGGCTAATTGAATATTCATTAGATAAACTCATAGGACGTAATTCTACTGAAAAAAGACAGAAAAGAAAAAGGACGTGCAAAACTTAAAACTGGAAAAGATCCAAACCATCAGCACCAGTCCATTGGTGGAGTAAACTCTCAAGAAGATTAAATGCAGACGCTTAGACTTTTTGATAATCACTCATTTAATTAAGAACACCTGTTCAAATACTCGTCGAGGCAAATATCTAATCAGCCAACCACATGGCAGCAACTCAATGCATTCAGGCATGTAGGACGTATGCACGTTCAGTGAACTAACACATTTGGTTTACAGATTTTTTTCAAAACTTGTTTTAAGAGATTTCAGTGTACTTTTTGCCTTTAAATAACTGGAAATAAGACATTTTTTCTGGGCTGGTTATTTGAAATTGCCTCATTAGACAAAATCAGACAAACACTTTCTTAGATTTCAGTTTTTGCAATAATGTTGATTTGTTCTTTTACACATCTGGCAACATCAACTTATGAAATTAAATGTTGGCTGTTTTTCTCCCTACTGTTATGCTAATGTTTTAATTATTACGTGTTGATTTCTGTTTTCTTTAATTAAAAATAAAAATAAATAAATAAATAAATCCAGAGGGCCAGATGCCAGTGCATGATAAATTAAGGGTGGTGACTCAAGAAGATTGAGAATGGCTGTCTTAGAGTTCCAGATAATGTAGCAATGTGCCAGACATAGATGATAATACACTTTTAATGAATTACTGGTTCATCAATCCATTCTGCTGCTGCCAAGTTGTGTTGTAATAGAAGGAGGAAAGTTACTCCAGACGTCACTTTCCCCAGCAGCCTAACTCCTCCTGAGGTATCCCAAGGTGCCCACACCAGATGTAGTTTCTAATCCCTGCAGTGAGTTCTGGGCCCACATTTGGGGGTCTCCTCCCCGGTTTCTTTAAAAACCTCTAAAGAAAAGCTCCCTGTAGATATCCTTATCAGACATCGTAACCACTTCAGCTAGGTCCTTGTGATGAAAAGGAGCAGCAGCTCTACTCCCACCTCCTGCTGGATGCCTGATCTTCTTACCCTATCTCTGCGGCTTTGCTCAGCCACCCTGCAGAGGAAAGTCTTTCAGGCCTCTTTTATCTGGAGTCACATTCTCTCTGTCGATACTTAAACCTGCAGACCTCAGCTGATTAGCTCGATGCACTTTGTGGCAAATATCAGACTTTTTCTGTAATCAAATCTTTAATTATTGAGATTATTCATCATGAAAGTAGATGAACATCATGTACCAATTATTAAAAAAGCTTTGAACACATTTCCATTTTACCAACAAACTCAAATGTTATAACACTGACGGAGTCGTGTGTGAACGTGTGCCTTCATGTTTCTCAATGAATACTTAAATTTCCTCTGTTATTTGCATGACTGTGAAATGAACCATTTTCCAAAAGCCACCACATACGAATCATGCGAATAAATAATGGGTACATACCTTAGAGCATCTGTTCCGCTCCTGTGACTCTGTGTGTTGTGTGTGTGTTTGTGTGCGCACTGTGTTTGTGTCTCCACCTTAATGAGGGTTGAGTGTATTCATTGTGCTGTGACTAAAATGTAATCATCTCTCCCTCCCATTCACTCACTCACTCACTC
>RPOG01001851.1:0-110900 GCA_008086565.1 Thalassoma bifasciatum
GTAGTCAGCTGACCTCATTCTTTGAGCACATACTGTTGCTGAACCTGAGCAACTGCAGCAACCCCAGATCATAACACTGCCCCCACAGGCTTGTACAGTAGGCACTAGGCATGATGGGTGCATCACTTCACCTGCCTCTCTTCTTACCCTGATGCGCCCATCACTCTGGAACAGGGTAAATCTGGACTCATCAGACCACCTGACCTTCTTCCATTGCTCCAGAGTCCAATCTTTATGCTCCCTAACAAACTGAAGCCTTTTTTTTCCGGTTAGTCTCACTGATTAGTGGTTTTCTTAAAGCTACACAGCTGTTCAGTCCCAATCCCTTGAGTTCCCTTCACATTGTGCGTGTGGAAATGCTCTTACTTTCACTATTAAGCATAGCCCTGAGTTCTACTGTTGTTTTTCTTCCATTTGATCTCACCACACGTTTAAGTGATCGCCGATCACCATCATTCAGGATTTTTTTCCGGCCACATTTCTTCCTGGAAGAGCTACCCAGGGGTGATAGGAAGGTCAAAAATTATTTCGCAACCTGTCAAGAATTGGGTTAAAATCACCAAAGACGTAGTTAGAGGTCAGATGTTTTCTCTGCTTGATGCCAATGATTTGACCCTTCTCAAACATACCAACATCTTTTCCACGACCACGGGATGTGTCTTTCCACATGGTTGTTTAGGAAATGAGAAGCAACTCATTGCACCAGTTGGGGTTAAATAACTCGTACCTATTTGCTTAGTTAAATCCAGGTGGAGACTTTTTTTTTGGCCAGGCAGTGTATCTCCTGCAAACACCTGAACACGACTCTGTTACAAAAAAAGGAGCCGAGTTTAACGCACGTTCTCACCTTTGCTGAGTTTTCACGTTCACGTCCTCCTGGGTCAGAGCTTCGCTGCGTTCACGTGTTTTTACAACGGAGGAGATCCACGTCTGACATGTGCTTTAAGTCTGAAAGAGAAAGAAAATACACACATATTTAACACATTTATGTTTTTTTTTTTTATCAAAGTTCATAGTTTCCCGAGGATGTATCATAAAATCCTTCAACTTCAGGTTTAAATTTGAAGTTTTGAAACAAATATCTGGAGATTTTCCGGCTAAAACCCTGTGATTTCTTTAGTACATGCATTTCTTTTTTCCCTGAGGATAAACTGTGATTACTTTTTATGTGTTTGAATGCCAGTTTTATAGCGGCTGAAGTAAAATATCTGCAGCTAAATGACAAAATAATGTTAAGACCCTAATATTAGACTTCATACCTGCATAACATTTATCATGTTTTTCATTTTATCCATTTTTAATTCAGTTTATTTTTTAATTTGTTAATTTTTTCCCTATTTTACTGAACTTTATTTATGCTCTTGCTCATATCATGTGTTGCAAACATATGTATAACAGGTAAATTTAACCCATGAAACTAAATCAATTTCAATTTTTTTGTTGCCCATATAATGTCCAAAATAATGAGGTAAAAAAAAGCCAAAATTCTTGGATACATTTTTTAAAAATGGGGGATTAAACTTCAAAATTCTTCTGGTATAATTAAGTCCAACTTTCGAGATAACCAGGGATAAAATTTATGAAAAATACGTTAAAATTTTGAAATAATGTTTGAGATCATTGAGTTCATATTTCAAGATGTTAAAGTTCATGTTTAAAAATATTAAGGCAAAGTTATGAGAAAAAGTTTAAAAAATTGAGATATTAAGGGTTAAATCAATTATGAGATAAAAAGTTGAACTTTGGAAGTAAAAGTCAAAATTCTGAGATAATGAAGTCAATATTTTATTATAAAATTTTTATTATAAAAATTTTGAGATAAGAGTGAAAATTATGGAAAAAATAATAAAATTTTGAATAAATGATTTGAGATCATGAAGTTATTATTTCACAATATTCAAGTCTATGTCTTTTAAATCTTAAAGTCAAAGTTGTTGGAAAAATAGTTTGAATTAATTTCAGGTAAAGCACAATTTTGAGATATATAGGTTAAAATCAACGAGATTGAAAGTCAAACTTTGGGAATAAAAGTCAAAATTCTAAGAAACATAAGTCGAAATTATGAGAAAAAAATTCAAATTTGGGGGAGAAATGTTGAAATCAGAGTCAAGTGTATACATAGAGAATAAAAAAATCCGAATTTGGGGATAATGAGTCAAAATTATAAGAAGAAAACGGCAAAACTTTGATCATCCATCTCAAAATTTTGCCTTTTTTTCTGTGGGATAAATGTCAACAAAGCCAGCTTTACTTTTTTCCTTAATCTTGCAGAAGTGGGCTTTTGCAAATAAAGAGGTGAGATAAAATAAAATTTACAAAACAAAAATACAAGACTGATAGAAAATGGTGCAAGACAAACATAACTGTGTATTAACCAACCAAAGCAGTCGCTGTCAGAGTATGAATGAGGTGTTAACAGGTGACAGAGACTCTTTCTGTGTTTTGCTGATCTACCTTGAATTGTTGCCAACATTGCCCCACAGTTCCCAGTTACACTGCAACAATTGATTTCTACCCATGAGCCACCAGAAAGTGTGAATTGGTGCAGATTTAATGGACGCAGAGTGCGGACAGAAGGCTTTGTCTGCCTGTGTTTGCTTTACAGAGCCGAGCACAGACGGAAAAGAGGATCTGTGGAGCTAAAATGCTGAATTTTACCGTCTCATGGAGAAACCTCACTGGGCAGAGAGAAAGTTTTAGCAGTGAATCGTTAAATATGGATGCGTCAGCAGGTTGAAGTTATCTCAAAGTGCCAACACTCTGCTTCACAGACTCTTCTTTGTGACTATATTTCATTCTCTGGAGCTTAAACTGCACCGAGCACTCGCTGGATTGGACAAATTTATCAAATTGGCTGAAGTTCAACAAAGTATATTTTACAATCCTCACATAGTAAAGGTGTCAGCATTCGGGATTAAATGTTAACGCTGATGTGCATTGGGAAGCCGCCAGGTTGAAGCTGCGTTGATGTGATTTTTACAGTGAATCACAAAGTCAGCACAGCCTCAAAGAGCAGAAGGAAAATTCCTCTTTCTCTCTTTACTAACGACGTGCGCCGTCATACATTACCGTCATTAATATCTGCACATTTACAGCCAGTCTTCTTCTAATTAAATCCTCATAAACGGATCAGATAATCATTTACAGCAGCCAGTTCCAGCGTTATGAAAGCCTCAGCGGCGAATGCGAGGCTGAGATATCGGCTGGTGCAGAGATCCGGTTGGAAAACTCGCTTTGTTGACAGCGTGAAATCAATGAGGTTGGCTCCAGCTCTGTGTTGCATTGTTGTTCTAGTGGTGTAGATCCTTTCCCTTTACATTTAAAACTCATTTTCCTGCCTACAGAGGAAGCCATTTGCAGCCATACGTTCTCGTTGGGTACGATAAACAGCCTCCGCACGCCGCGGTGATCCATCAAAAGAAACATGAAGCCTTCATCTGTTTCCTGGTGTGAGTGCCGCTTTTATTGTTACTTCATTATCCCTGAGTTGGATGTTTTGTTATGAGTGTGCTTGTTATTTCACACTCGGCGTACCATCCATCAATCAAAGCCGGAGCGGAAATAATCCATCACTAAGACGTCGCCTCACAAACTTTAATGGCTCCTCGCAGACAGGACGCTCTCAGTATTCTGGTCAGCAGCTAATTTCAGGCAACGTTTGGCACTGTTGGGTTTGTGTCTTTAAGAGGACGGTGCTAAATGTTAACGATCTATTTACACATGCCGTTAATTTCAAATAGTGAAACTAACACCTGGAACTGAAAGTGGCTGTTGAGTCACTGAATTCAAATCTGCATGAGACGAATTTTACTGACTTTTAATCAATGATGAAATGACACAGAGACCAGTCGAAGGCACCGTCATTAAACCAAAGAGGAAATGACCAGACAAGATCCATAACGTCCTGAAGTTGGGGTCAAATAGTACAAAAGTTCCTCCAACCACACCAGGGTTTCCAGAAACTACACACTTCCAGCTGTTTTTTTTTTTTTTACCATGTCTTAAACATTCTGCCTGTTTCACCGATGTACGTTTTGTTGCTGTCCTCAAACTGTTCGAACAACCGGGGAAACCCCGCCTTGGAAAAAAAAAAAAGGAAATAAATGTGGGATAGTAACATCTAAGGCAAAATAAATAAATAAATAAAGCAAAAAGAGGAGCAAGACTGAATAGACCAGACTTGCATTACTGAAGTTTTGAGAGTTGCCAAAGAGTTGCCAGAGAGTAACTGTAGTTTTGCCAGAGCTGCCAGAAAGTTGCCTGAGAGTTACTATAGTTTTGCCAGAGAGTTGCCAGAGAAGTGCCAGAGAGTTGCCAAAGAGTTACTGTAGTTTTGCCAGAGAGTTAATGTAGTTTTGCAAGAGAATAACCAGAAGAGTTGCCAGAGAGTTGCTGTGGTTTTACAACAGAGTTGCCAAAGAGTTGCCCTGAGAGTTACTGTAGTTTTGCCATGGAGTCACCAGGAGAGTTGCCAGAGAGTAACTAAAGTTTTGCCAGAAAGTTGCCAGAGACTTACTGTAGTTTTGCCAGAGAGTTGCATGAAAGTTACTGTAGTTTTGCCAGAGAATAACCAGAAGAGTTGCCAGAGAGTCGCCCTGAGAGTTACTACAGTTTTGCCAAAGAATCCCCAGAAGAGTTGCGAGAGTTTTGCCAGAGAGTTACTGTAGTTTTGCCAGAAATTACCAGAAGAATTGCCAGAGAGTAACTAAAGTTTTGCCAGAGAGTTGCCAGAGAAGTGCCAGAGAGTTGCTAGAGAAGTGCCAGAGAGTTGCCAGAATGTTACTGTAGTTGTACCAGAGAATTTCAATAGAGTTGCCTAAGAGCTGTTGTGGTTTGACCACAGAATTGCCAGTGAGTTGCCCTGAGAGTTACTATAGCTTTGCCAAAGAATCCTCAGAAGAGTTGCCAGAGTATTGCCAGAGAGTTACTGTATGTTTTGCCAGAAATTACCAGAAGAATTGCCAGAGAGTAACTAAAGTTTTGCCAGAGACTTACTGTAGTTTAGCCAGAGAGTCACCAGAGAAGTGCCAGAGAGTTACTGTAGTTTTGCAAGATAATAACCAGAAGAGTTGCCAGAGAGTTGCCCTGAGAGTTACTATAGTTTTGCCAAAGAATCCCCAGAAGAGTTGCCAGAGTTTTGCCAGAGAGTAAGTGTATGTTTTGCCAGAAAATAACCAGAAGAATTGCCAGAGACTTACTGTAGTTTAGCCAGAGAGTCACCAGAGAAGTGCCAGAGAGTTGCCAGAAAGTTACTGTAGTTTTGCCAGAGAGTTGCTGTGGTTTGACCACAGAGTGGCCAGTGAGTTGCCCTGAGAGTTACTATAGTTTTGCCAAAGAATCATCAGAAGAGTTGCCAGAGTATTGCCAGACAGTTACTGAAGTTTTGCCAGAGAGTTGCCAGAGAATTGTCAGAGAGTTAATGTAGTTTTGCAAGAGAATAACCAGAAGAGTTGCCAGAGAATCGCTGTGGTTTTATAACAGAGTTGCCAAAGAGTTGCCCTGAGAGTTACGACAGCTTTGCCAAAAAATCACCAGAAGAGTTGCCAGAGAGTCACCAAAGAGTTGCCAGAGTATTGCCAGAGAGTTACTATAGTTTTGCCAGAGAGTTGCCAGAGCATAACTTTATTTTTGCCACATGATAACTTTTTACCATGACAACATTTTGGTATTTAGTCTTCAGGTTTTCCAACATGATGATCCACAGTGGAACAGCCAATGTAAAGATCTGAATTTGATAAAACAAAGAGTTGTTTACTGTTTTAAGTTTTTTCACACAATCCCATAAAGGACTACTAATTTTAAAAAAAAAAAAAAATTAGACTATATTTATTGGTCTATTCCATGACCAAAAATCTCTTAAAACATCTTTTTTTTTCTGTCATCATGCTCCGTACCATAAAGAGTTAACTCCAAGTGCAATAACTCTGGTCTGTGTAACAGCTCGATGTGTTTGGACCATTTCAAAAATAAACCTCTTTGTTTCCAGCAGCACATCTCGTCCCGTCAATATTCTGAGTTAAAACAAATCAAACAAAGTGGCACTCTCTCTCTTTTTTTCTATTCTCACTTTGAAAGAGTTGAATAAGAAGAGAAAAGTATCTCCCTCTCATTACTCAAAGACAACAGAAGAGAAAGTTGCTCTTGTTTAGAGGATTGTGCAGTGGAGTGTGTCCTCTGCAGCTGGAAACTCTATATTTGTATTGACTTCTACAGAAATAACACATCGATTCCCCCTTTTCTCTGTTTTTATCTTTTCTTTTTGTGAAGTTAATTAAAGAGGGCGGCATTAAAGCAGGATAAAAGCATCCACGTGGAGTCCCTCAGGGCGCCCACCTCGGACCACCTCTGTTTTTACAGGAAGCTGCAAATTTCTGCGCTTAACATTCACACAGCACCGCCTCTGTTTGGAAAAGTGAACACACATGACTGGGAGGATCTGTTCATTTGTTGGATGATTTGTTAATTAGATCCCCTGTCACCACCAGAGCTGCCAAGGCTGAGTTATTTGGGAACGGAGCGTGCCGCGAACCAATCGGCGAGTTGGATTCAAACAATGATAAACACCGAGCGGACTCCGCCGGGCAACACGAGCATCTCCTCAATCTTTAAAAAGCTTCAACGCCTTCAGAGTCGTTACATAAGATCTCAACAAGCAACACTCACGCTCTGATGTAACAGGGGAAAAGCTCTCAATCTGAAAATTATCTAACTCAGCTTTACTTTGTTTTTATGGAAGTAATTGAGATGAAATGAGTCTGGAATCAAAACCAGACAGGAGTGTGAACTTCGCCTGCAGGAAAGAGAGATTTTCATTTATCATATATTTCATCATTTAATTACAGACGTGAGTTCAGGTAAAGGTCCCAATTCATCCAAATAGAAACACAGTATGAGGAATTAAGATTTCAAACATGAAACGTCTGGAGCTTTTATTTTATTTTTCTGTTCCCTCTCCCTCTTGTTTCAGGGTTAAAGTTTAGGTAAAAAAAAAAAATCAGAACTTTTTTCTGCACTTACAACATTTGACCCTGATGAAAAAAAGCCTCGGTTGCTTCTTGAAGATATTTTGCCTCAGAAAATGTAAAGTGAAGGTGTTTTAATTCTGCAGCATGTGTCTGAATGTGTTTTTTTTTATGTGTAGAGATTTAAAAGTTGCTCCTAAGGAAGTTTTTTTAAAAGAACCAAACATTGCTTTCACATTTGATCAAGGTTACATTAACAGTGTGTGGCAACGCTGACAAAAGCAGAATGAAAAGAGTTTTTCTGTGTATTTATGGGCAACTTCAGCGCTTCTACCTCTGAAAACTCATTCATCTTGGTGCACGTGGGTTTAAATTTTATTCCAGGGGATAAACTGACTGATGATGGTCTTGGGTCTAAAAGTTTTCGATCAACAGGCTTTTTTTGAATCTGAACATCTTGAAGGAAACAGCTTTTGGGGGTAACAGCACTTACCCAAAAGCAGTCATCTAGTTTCCCAAAGGCCGTGAAGCAGAATCCTGAAAGGAATGCCCTAGAACAGTGATTCCCAACCTGTGGTCCGCGGCCCCTTGATGGGCCACAAAGGTCTCACAAGTGGGCCGCCAAATCATTTCCAAAATAGCATGATTTTAGTGGAGAGTAATAATATAAAGATACAAATATACAGAATATTAAAACTCACCCACTTACAGTGGTTCGGAAACAGCTTTCAGACAACGAGGCAGTAGCTTTAAGGGGAAGACTTTCAGGTGACATCCTTCCAGGCACAGCTTTAAGGCCACTAGGCAACATTTTTAGGAGACTAGGTCACAGCTGTAAAGCCTTTAGGGTACAGCTTTCAGACTTTTGGGTGACTAGGCAGTAAATTCTAGGGCAGTGGTTCCAAACCTTTTCCAACTCTGGGCCCATTTTTAAGTCTCAAAAATGTTTGCGCTCAATAAGTAACGAGGCACTCTAATGCCTTGACCCAATATGTAATTGAAAAATGTAATCAAACCAAATTTTAATAACTGGTCGATATCGTCACAAATACTGAGCCCAAAATGCGTCAACTTTTTTTTTTTTTACATTGTGGGTCAATTATTATGTTTTGGGTTTTACTGCATTCTTTTTGTTACTTTCCAGCCCAGCAACTTTGTTACATTATTGAAATTTTTGGTTTTATTTCATTTTCTTCTGTACACTTCAGGTTGTTGTTGCATGTTGTTGCATCATGTTACATTCTGGGCTGTAACATGCTTTCTGAAGTTTTTTTTAAATTTCTTTATGACTATTAAAACAGTTTTAATTTGTTTTAAAACGTATCTAAGTTTTAATATTCTGTATATTTGTATCTTCATATTATTACTCTCCACTAAAATCATGCTATTTTGGAAATGATTTGGCGGCCCACTTGTGAGACCTTCGTGGCCCATCAAGGGGCCGTGGACCACAGGTTGGGAATCGCTGTTCTAGGGCATTGCTTTCAGGATTCTGCTTCACGGCCTTTGGGCAACTAGACGACTGCTTTTGGGCAACGAGTTGTCTCCTTTCAAGGGTCAATAAGAGGAACTCCGCTGAAGACGTTTTTACTGAACTAAGGTGTCTTTTCATCCTCTTCTTGTTTAACACGTCTGAACAGATTTACAATGTAGAATGAATGGATTTGAGTGAAAGACCACGCTCCCTTTTGAATAAATAATCCTGAAAGCATTATTCATAAATGAGGAAGGAATGTAAGAACAGAAGGAAACTTATCTTTTCAATCAAGCAATAAAGTTCAGTCCAGATAGACACCTCTGCCTGTTGACACTGTGGCAAAATGTCAAGATGAGTCTCAACATCCAGGAAACAGAAGCAGAGCTTAACTTGAAATTCCGGACTTTATTTTTGGCTTTTCGCAGCTAAAATTAGCATCACACACCCGAGACAGAACTTCTCATCTGGTGTTTTCCACAAACACACATCGGCGGTGTTAAAGACATTACGAACAGATTGTGAGGGGTATTAAAACCATTCAGGCGTCACATGGGAATGTTTGTGCATAATTACATCTCTGGGTAACACCTCTCTGACAGCGGAGGCAATTAAATCAACAATACGGCGATGTTGTGGCGTATAAAGCCTCTTGTAGGTGTTACAGCCTTTCACAATATGTGCAGCAGAAGTGTTGATGAGAGCGTCCACACACACACACACACACGCACAGAAGCGGCGTTGAAGTGAATGTCAGTTGTTATAGAAAATTAGGAAAACAGCATTTCAGTCTGATTTTATAGCGACGCTGCAGCATGAGGAGGAAAGGAAGAAAGATTTTAGCCAAGAGGAGAGAATGGAGAGGAGACGGAGATAGTGAGAGGCGAAAAAACAGATGGGACCCCCCCCACACACACTCATACACACACTAAAATGCATGCCATACTTCCCACATGCAGGACAAAGGATGAGTGTTTTTACAAATCCTCATCCCAGACTGAAACAAATGTTTCCACAAAGCTATGAACACACACTTCTACTGATTGGAAGAGCTGTCTTTAGGGATTTCTCATCTCTAAATACGCGTTTAAGGTCATCAATGCACGATCAATACAATCCCCGTACACACACCCACACACACGTACACAAACACACACTCGTGTCTTTTGGCGATCAATGCTGACACGCCAGTTAACCTCAAAGATCAGCGTTTCCGTTTGGAAAACACGACGGCGTCCACGCGCGAGCGGCTCACGCTGCAAAATTCAATCATGTTTAATAAAACAGATCAATACTCCTCATCTCTTTTTGATGTTCTAATTTTCATCAAAATGCCCTGTCAGGGTTTTTACTCCCACAAGACGAGGAAAAACCGTTTTCCATTTCCAGCCGTCAGTGAAATGCTAAGTCATGATTTGCTTTATGAGGAGAGTAGAAACAGAAAGCACTCTGGGATATGAAGCACTCGCAGCAATCTATATGAAGTGCTTCATTAGCGAGCGCACGCGGCGAACGATCCTACGCCGAATCTTGAAGGAGCTGATCTGGTAAGAGTTTTTCAAAAGTTGCAGTTGATGTGAGTCACGTCGACAGTGAGGACGGAGTTGAGCCGACAGCCTGGTGCTGTGGTGAGTAACACTCGCTGCCTTCGCTGCCAAGTTTTTACATTATAAACAAGACTGAGAGCTTTGTGTTTGAAAACTGTGATCAAGACAAAGTGACGCTTCTTAAAAAAGAAAATCTGCTGTTTACAGAGGAGAAAGAAATTCATCCGAACCATGAGTGAGCAGAAAATGTGATACCTGTTCTACAGAGGATGAAACTCTGAGCAGAGACACCTGATGCCTCATAGATGAATTTATCAACTCAGTGTTGATTCTTGTTCATCAGGCTCCTTCCTCATTTTTATGTCATAGAAAAAAAATATATAAGTATAAGAATATAGATTCTAACAACCAGAGTGTCACCAGAAAGTGGCCAGAGAGTGTCCAGAAAGTTGCTATAGTTTTGCCAGAGGGTCATCAGACCATTACTAAAGTTTGGCAGAAAGTGGCCAGAGAGTTAATATGGTTTTGCCAGGGTGTTGCCAGAGAGTCACAAGAACATCATAACAGTTTTGCCAGAAAGTGGCCAGTGGGTTCCTATAGTATTGTCAGAAAGTGGCCAGAGAGTTGCCAGAAAGTTGCTTTAGTTTTGCAAGAGAGTTGCCAGAGAGTCACCAGGAAGTTACTATGGTTCTGCTTCAAAATTGCCAGAGAGTCATCAGATCATCATAACAGTTTTGCAACAGAGTGGCCGGAGAGTTCCTTTAGTTGTGTCAGAAAGTGGCCAGAGAGTTGTCTAAGTTTTGCTAGAGAGTCACCAAAACATCATGACAGTTTTGCCAGAGAGTGTCCAGAGAGTTGCTATAGTTTGCCATAGAGTTGCCAGAAAATCACAACAGTTTTGCCAGAGAGTGGCCAGAGAGCTACTATAGTTTGGCCAGAAAGTTGCCAGTGTGGCTAGAACGCTGCTATAGTTTACCACAAAGTTGCCAGAGAGTCACCAGGAAGTTACGATGGTTCTGCCAGAGAGTTTCCAGAGACTCACCAGAAAATCATAACAGCTCTGCCAGAGAGTGGCCAGAGAGTTGCTATAGTTTTGCCAGAAAGAGGCCAGAGAGTGGCCAGAGAGTTGCTACAGTTTGACGAAGAGTTGTCAGAGAGTCACCAAAAAGTTACTATGGTTTAACCAGAGAGTTGCCAGAGAGTGACAATAACATTATAACAGTTTTGCCAGAAAGTGGTCAGAATATTACTTTAGATTGCTAGAAAGTGGCCAGAGAGTTGCCAGAGAGTGTCCAGAAAGTTGCTTTAGTTTTGCCAGAGAGTCATTACTTTCATTTGTCAGAGAGTTGCAAGAGTCACCAGAACATTCTGAACATACAGGTTCAGTTAACTGTGTTATTTTTGGCCCCTCACCTACTAGAATCAGGGGCTCAGGCCCTAAACGTCGTCGATATTTGAGATGATTTGGACTCTAAAGACTTCAGTCACGCTGAGCATGTGGCTCAGTCAGAGCTGTTTAAAATCCTTCAAAGCGCAGAAAGGTGAAAGGAAGCTCCTGAGTGTGAAATATTCCTCTAACACTCCGTCTATCCCTGTGTTGGTCTGAGCCGTGAAATGCCTCATGGAGCAGGAGGCCAGCCGGGGTCGAGATTATCATTTTTATAAGCAAACAAATCGTTGAGGGTGCCCCGTCAGGACACCGCGTTCTGGGTATCAGGTCGACTTCCTGTACCAAAAAAAAAAAAAACAGGAGATCAATGATTTTACTGAGCATGTAGGGTCAATAAAGACAGGAGTTAACCTATTCATCACAAAATATAGCACGTAATGAGGCTGGCTCTGCTTCAAGGAGTTTCAGAGAAGCCACAGAGCAGACGTACAAAAACAGGGGGGATCGATATTAAAGGGGCAGTTCGCTCAAACGGGTTCAACTAGCTTTTAAAGGGCTGACCAATCGTCCTCTTTTTCCCAGACACATCCTTATGTCTGGGGGGATTTTATAAAGTAAAAAACATATGGTGAGACATTAAAGATACCCATATCCAACAGTTAAAAAAAATAATAAATAAAACCATGGCTTTGTTGAGATTTTTTATTTTTTTTTGCCTATGTTAAGTCAATAATTTGAAATGAAAAGTCTGAATTTGTGTTAAAGCCAAATCCTTGCAGTTTAGTCAGCATTTCTGTATAAATTCAAAATTATTAGATACAAAGTGGACACTTTTTTTTAGATTAAAAGGAATTTATGACATAGAAAGTCAAGACTAAATTTTTATAAAGCTAAAACTTCAAGAAAAATAGTGAAAATATGAGGCGAAAAGTTCAAATTTTGAGTCAATATTCAAAATTTTGGGGAAAGTAAAGTCAAAGTTTTGAGAAAAATAGTCAAAATTTAGATATTAAAGTCGAATCTATTATTAGATTAAAAAAAGTTCAATTTTTTGAGTTGAAAAGTCCAATATTTTTTTAGAAGTCAAAATTTTTTAGATAAAATTTTCAAAATTTCAGATAATTGGATCAGAATTTAGAGAGGAAATGGACAAATTGCTGCGATAGGCACAAATCACAAGATTTAAAGAGGGGCTTTTAAAGAAAAAAGTCAAAATTTGAGATTAAAAAAATAACATTTTTAACTTAATTTTTGAGATAATAAAGTCAAGTTTGTGAATCAAAGTCAAGACCATTTTATAAAAAGTCAAAATATTCAAAACAAAATTTTTCAATAATGAAGTTGAAATTTAGGAAGTCAAAATATAAAGATATAAAATCAGAAGTTGAAATTTTGACTCCTGTGTTTAATAAATGTTTACGTCCATTTCAATCAGTTAAGGAATGTTTTTGAAGGAGAGTGAAATCAGCTCAGGTTCTTGGTTAGAAAAACGATTAAATATCTGCTTTTATGTTTGTTGTGATAATTTCCGAGCCTGTTTGTTTACACACACACACACACACACACACGTAAACACAGTTCTCAGCAGACATTTCTTGTCAGCCAATCATTCCTCTCTGCCTCTATCTCGCTCTCCTCTTCGTCATGGTCGGTTTTTTCTCCTCTTTATTGCCTCTATCTCTCGCTGCCTTACCCCCAAGTCCATTATTTCTCCATTAAAATTCAGGATGACCCGTGTAATTGCTTCCAATGACTGGGTCCTAATGAAAAAAAAATGAAAAAAACAGAAAACAACACATCGCATTAGCGGCGAGACGTTGGTGAGCGTGTGTGTGTGTGTGTGTGTGTGTGTGTGTGTGAGGCTGTGTGCGTCTCTGCATGTCAAGCTGCCAGGCCTTGACCGAGGCAGATAAAACTCAGTGTCAGAGCTGTCTGTTACACTCTTTTAACCAGCGTCTGTGTGTGTGTGTGTGTGAACAAACCTGTAGGAGCTATTGTGGGTAATACTCTCTCAGACGCTTGTTCCAGCATTTAAACCTGGCCGTGTACATGTGTGTGTGTGTGTGTGTGTGTGCATATATGAAGTCTGAGGTGCTGCATGTGGGAGCAGTCGACGCGATAAGACTCTGAACAGAAACATCAACATTCATACATCGACTCCTAGAACAGACTGAAAACATCCACTGCAGCTATTTCAGTCCATAACACAGAGTTACAAACCAAGATTTATTCATTCTTTCACCAAAAAAGCTCCTGGAATTTACAAATTTGTCCATTTTCCATTCATACGTCAAACATCACATTTCAGTCGCTAACTTTGCTGTACAGTTGTCGTGATCCACAAAACGTCATTAGTGAAAGAATCACTCTGATAGTGATCACAACAACGTGGACGTCCTACCTGTTTGGGGTCATTACGTCACATCCTGACGCCCGTACCCTGAATATTCACTCTCCTTTCCACCAGAGGAATCCAGAGTTCAAACATATCAAAAGTGTTGTTTCATCAAATTATTCCAAGTGGTGAAATTTCTCCTGTAAAGTCCGTTGTTTGTCTGTCTGTCGTGTCCGTTCTCATCAATAACAGCAGCTTCACAGTCTTAGAGCATTTCCTCCTCAATGTCAATCTGACAAAACTGGAAGTGTTTGTTTTCAACAGGGTTCTAGCTGCTATTGGGTTTTCATCCCAGGACAGCTTGTGATAGACAACAAGTGCTCCCTGCATGACTGGCCAACAGCACACGGTCTTGTGTAATATATATTAGAGGGTCATTTATTGGCTAACAGACCTGTCACTCAGTCATACAGTAACCAATCATCTTACTCTTCACAGAAAAGCCGCTGTAGCCATTGAGATCATTGGTGAGACCTATTTATTGCCGTGCGTCTTCACTCACATTCATATGCCCAACAGAAGAGGAAGAATCCTTGACTCAGAACTACAATATCATGATTTTTGTTTAACCTTTCCACAAAGAGACCAAAGTTGACTAAAAAGAGGACACTGAGCACTGATGGAGCTGGTTTTGTTTGCACAGTCTTCAGACAAGAGCGTGGACAGATCACCTGAAACCAAAAATATCTCCAACTCCTACAAAGTTTTACCTAGAAAGCTCAAATTTCACCAAGATGTAGATGACGAGATGTAGAAGTGATGTTGTGGATGTTTTCTGTCTGACATGAAACATGTTTTTATATGTACCTTTGAGAATCTATCACTTCAACGTGACATTTTCCGAAACTAGAGATTTTTAAGTTATAAACTTCTAAGGTTTAACCTGAAGGAGAAACAGTGAAGTTGGCGTCTGGATTCTCTACAGATTGAAGGACCTGATCGGGTATTCAGTTTCTTTAAAACTGGGGCAGATCCTGCCAGGACGGCCAGTGTTTGATGGTCTGCCTGATCGTTTCTGTAACCTCTCATTAATTGGCCTCATAATCACTGAAGAGTCCGGCTGCTGGACGACAGAGTAGATTTCCAGGCTGTCGCGCAGCTGGATCAGCTCCACGGTTCGACTTTTAACGGTGCAGCTGTCAGAATCTGTCGTACGGGTTTTAATCTTAATGAGAAATGTGCTGTGACTTTGGGGAACTGAGCTCAAATCATTTAAGTTCCTGGAAATGCCTCATTGTCACTTCCTTCACCAATCTGATGACTCATTTGCTTGACTTTCTACATTCTTTCTCTCAAAATAAGTTCAATACACAATAAAAATCTAACACTACAAACCTTTACAAAAGGCTCTGGACCCAGTCAGAGGTCATCCAACTGAAACCTCTGTGTGGTTTCCATCGAAACTGACTTACTCCATTCATTTAGATGGGGAAATGTTTTTCGGAAAATACAGAATATTTTCAAATGTAAAAGAGTTAAGGATAAATTCTTTTTAGTATATATAATATTTTGACCTATAATTAGTGGTGTGCATTAGTCTCTTATTTAAAATCTTTCTCCCAGTTTATTATTTTTGTCCTTCTGTTTTGCATGTATTTTATGAAGCTATGTTCAATCACTGTGAAGAACTTTGAACGGCATCTTATTGGCAATAAAGGTGCCATATATATAAAGATGGCTGAATGGATGGATGGAAGGTTGGTTTAATGGATGATGGATGGATGGATGGATGGATGGTATTTATGGATGGATGGAAGGTAGGTTTTATGGGTGGATGGATGATGGAAGGTAGGTTTTATGGATGATGGATGGAAGGTAGGTTCTATGGATGATGGATGGGCGGATGGTTCTACGGATGGATGGTTTTTATGAATGATGGATGGACAGATGGTTTTATGGATAGAAGGAAAGTTGGTTTTATGGATGGATGGATAGTTGGTTTTATGGATGATGGATGGATGGATGGAAGGTAGGTTTTATGGATGATGGATGGATGGATAGATGGTATTTATGGATGGCTGGAAGGTAGGTGTTATGGATGGATGGATGGATGATGGAAGGAAGGTTTTATGGATGATGGTTGGAAGGTAGGTTTTATGGATGATGGATGGTTCTATGGATGGATGGATGGATGGATGGAAGGTAGGTTTTATGGATGATGGGTGGATGGATGGATGGATGGATGGATGGATGGGCAGATGGTTTTATGGATGGAAGGTTGGTGTTATGGATGATGGGTGGATGGATGGATGGATGGATGGATGGATGGATGGGCGGATGGTTTTATGGATGGAAGGTAGGTTTTATGGATGATGGGTGGATGGATGGATGGTTTTATGAATGGATGGATGGATGGATGGGCGGATGGTTCTATGGATGGAAGGTTGCTTTTATGGATGGATGGATGGAAGGTTGGTTTTATGGATGGATTGATGGAAGGTTGGTTTTATGGATGGATGAATTGATGGATGGTCGGTTTAATGGATGGACGGTTGGTTTTATGGATGGATGGATGGATGGATAAAAGGTTGGTATTATGGATGGATGGATGGATGGAAAGTTGGTTTTATGGATGTTGGATGGATGGATGGTTTTATGGATGGATGAATTGATGGATGAATTGATGGATGGATGGATGGATGGACTGCACCAGAGGGACAGTTTAAAGAAAAGAAAAAGCACAGTGACCCCTCTTTAAGCTCGTTTCAGCGTCATCATATCCTGACTCACTTTTGCCACTTGACGTGTCAGATCAGTGCTGCTTCTGTTAATGATGATGATGATTATTAACCACTGACCAATCAGAATGAAGTATTCAGCAGGAGTGGGCTGACTCCTGTGGCCTTAGACTGCAGAAATTTAGAGACAGTCTGAGCACGAGTCATCCACCTCTGTGAGCAAATCCCGCTCTGACATTTCCTTTCTCTCTCTCTCAGATAGTGACAAACCCCGGTGGGCAGATTGATCAGAGGTGCTGTTAGGAGAAGAGCGAAAAAAATACAGATCCCTTCTTCTCATCCCTCCTTTTTCCCTCTCACCTCAGCTTCTCTGTCTGATAAGAAGCAGAAAAATAAAGAGGTTCGAAAACAGAAGTGGAAACTCTGCAGAAACATCCGTCACTTTCTCTGTGTTTTTCCACCGCTGTAATCTCCCCCTCGCCCTCGTCATCGCTCCTTTCCTCCTCTTCCTCGTCTTCGCCCTATGAATACTGAATCAGCCGCAGACAGACGGTGTGTGGGGTCTCCCCTGGAGGAGGGATAAACACACACACACACACACATGTAGCTACACAAACACGCCGACATATGCCCTAGCGAGAGAAACCCTGGGCTTTACAGCGAGCGCCACGCGACGCTGCGAGCTGATTCTGGAGCTGATAAACTCTGACAGTGTAATTTTCCTTATCGGTAATCTGCAGTCGCTGGGTCTCAAATAGCTTCTTCTTCAAACATTAGTGAAGCTCCAGGGGAGGGGATTAATGGGCAACACACACACACACACGGAGGCTCCTCACACCTTTGTGGACGTGTGAAACGACTTTGATCAGACTTTAAATCACCTCTGAAAGGTATCAGACCAAAAATCAGACTCTCCATTTTGTGTCTCCTTTCATCACAGACTCTCAAATCGTCCTCTTTAATATCTCCTTTCTCTGTTTCACACCATCAATACTCCTGCTTTATTTTCACTCTGATGTTGCAGAATAATCCAGAAACTGATGACAAAGGTTTCTGTGCAGTTTGCTCCTGTTTTGCGTCTGATTTTGACTCAGACGAGCTGTTAGCGTCTCCTCTCTGAGCTGCGCAGAGCTGAGCTGTGAGCTCTAATCCTGACACGACAAAGGGGCACATCTCCAACTTTGTGCAGTTTCCAGAGACCACGTTTCTGTTGCGTTATGCATCCACTAGATAGAGTTGTGCTAAAGGGAATGTCAACCAAAAAAATCAGATAAGTCAGTCAAACTTTATTAATAGAATATAAACCAGCAGTCTTACAACTCTGTTTACTCCCAAAATAAAGAATAAACAGCTGTTTTATTTTTTTCCCGAGGTAATGTCAGTGACCTAGTGTTTTACGTGACACAGTTCTTTCAACAACAGCAAGTTATAACAGATAGTCTGATACGTTTATGGTAAATCAAATGTTAATGCAAGCACAATAAACGACGCTCGAAATAGTGCAAAGTAATAACAATATCTCAATGTTGTCTCTTACAAAGAGCTATTTTGGGGTCTTTACGCACACAAAAGTGTGGGACTTCACTCTCTATCTTCTTACCGCTGTTTCTTCAGCGACGCCTCTTGACTACAGTAGCTACGATGAACCAATATTAATCCATATTGTTGCCAGCGGGAGCCTCCCCCCTTTAAGGAGGTGGCATTATGGGTAGTGTATGCGTGTGTGTGCGTCATAGACTGTATAATGAGTGGACGTGACTACGTTCGGCTCAAACTGAAGCCTCCAGCAGATGCCCCGCCCCCTGGTGTCTGGCTGCAGTATAGGTCATAAGCCCCGCCTCCCCATGTATTCCAGATATGAGCCGGGAAAACTTAAAAAAATTACGATACCTCGTAGAAACGTGAGAAGTTAGTTTCTCATTAGTTACTGGACGCTAAAAACCGCGATATAAGTTTCGTTTTACGATAGTTGACAGCTGCCGTTCGTGAGTAGTTTTTATCGGGGATATAAGAAACTTCGGGAAAGAGCCAAAAGGAGACTAAACCTTCTGAAGAAGAGGAAATAAATATTTTTATTTCTCTTTTTTACTTGGCTCCACCGGAAATTCTCTACTGCGCGGACTCTGGCTGCACAATGGCGGCTAGAGAAACGGGGTTTTTTGGCTTCAAAAACGTAGAACGGTGACAGGCGGAGCCACGCTGTCCATTCTATATACAGTCAATGGTGGAGACAGAGTGGCATGTTGTGTGCGGGTGTGGGGGACGTAACGTTGAATGAGAGCAGAGGGGAAATATAACTGTTGTAAAGAAAAAGAAGAAGAAAAAAGTTCCGGTTCCACTCAAGATAACCCGACTCCGTCTTCCTAAGTGAAGGTGAATATTAGAACAGTAGACACAACGAGCCAAGTCAGGTAATAACTTCATAATCAGCGGCTCCAAACCACGGTTAAGAGTCACGAGGGGAAAGCAACAATATATAAGGTGCATCAGATTATAAGGCGCACTGTCAGCTTTTGAGAAAAGTGAAGGCTTTTAGGTGCGCCTTATAGTGCGGAAAATACAGTATTTTAATTGCTAAGTGAGTGGTTCGTTTAGGTATTGCGTTTTCTGAAGACTGACCTCAGAAAGTGGGGGTAGTGTTATAATCAGGGTCGTTTTATATTCGTCGCTACACTGTGTGTTTTTGTACTTCAATGTAGTTTGATGAGAAGTATTTTTTATGTGTTTTATATCTAGTAAAATACACCAGAAGTTTTTGATGGTGCTACTATTTTGAGCGACAATGTTTGCAGAGTTATGGGGAATGATTGGGAGAAAATGTGATTGTTTGCTGTATCAGTGACGTAAGCGGTGACTCTCATCGTTCTGAGCCCAGCTGTGATAATCATTATTTCTATATGCATTTCTAATTTACTGAAACAATCTATATGCAAAACCAGTTTGGATTAACTCTGGAGCAGCCGCATGGGTTTGATAAAGGCTTCAGCTTGTTTTTTTTAATTCTCTGGTCGAAGCACAAAGACTTGTCTGATGCTCGTATGAAGTTCAAAGAGCGAACACGTCCTCTGCGTGAGCCCGTGTGTGTTTTAACGACGGCAGATGGCCACGGCGTTACTCGAAGCGTTCGAACTTCATTTTGACTCAGTAATCTCGGGCCTCCAGCCACGATGGGGGAGATGTTTGTGAAATCAGAGCCTCAGCCAAAGCTCGAGACGCATTAACATGATAATTTGATGCAGTCGGGTAGAAAATGTTTGTTGCACGTCTTTCTTCAGAGAGGATTCATCAGGCCGCGTTCAATCAGCGACAGGAGATGATTGCTGAGGCTGAGCATTGTTGATAAGATGAGTCAGCGCTCAGAAAAATAAAAACACACTGTCTTTGAAAAGAAGAGGCCGACAACACCGCTCGGATTATTTACCGCAGGGATTGTGAGATTGGGATCGTGTTCCTCTAAAACATAAAAGATGAACCTCGGCTTTGAGAGCGACGCAACCCCGCGCTCGGAGGAAGCAGAGAAGGTGACACGGCGAAGATGCGGCGATAAACAGGAAAGGGCAGGCGACGCGATGCGGCGCAGAAATGACAGGGCAATTTTTAGAAAGAGGGGAGATAGAGGGAGAGAATGGAGGGAGATTAATAGCAGAGAAGTTGGCGTCCAGGAATTAGAAAGAGGAGAAAAGGGAGGCGAGAGATTTAGAGGTGTGAGGCGTAAGAGGAAGTGACATGCGAGTAATAAAGGGATTAACGTTTGAAGGCTGCGGGTGGAGGTAAAGGAGACGTGATTTAAAGACGTCACGCTGCACCTGAAGCTGAGAGAGAAAAAAAGGAAGATGAGGAGGAAGAGGAGTGGGGAAAACTAAGTTTGGACACTTTGGATTGATTGTTGCAGGAAGGACTTTCCACTACATTAAATTTACACATCCTCACCAACAGAAAGAGAGATAACTGGACGCTCCGACGACTCGGAGAGCAGAGCAAATTAATTTCTCTCTGCAACCCCTGAAGGAACAGGAGAGAGCAGGTGAAGTCAGGGAGGGTGAGAAGCGAAGGAGCAGACAGAGAAAAGAGAGGAGACAAACAAACCCTCATTTCACAGACAAATCACCTGATTTCTTCTTTGACCTTTCCGTCTCTTCTTCCTCATATTTAGCACATAGTAAATGTTCCCAGACAGCAGCATCTGTATTCATATCCTACGTTACTGTAACATCCACAGAAGTATCATTAAACTCTAATGTTCCTGCAGCTCTGTCCTTTTACACCCTTCTTCTTCTTCTTCATTTACGTCTGTTTCTGTCTCAAGGACGACCAACCCTCCTCTTTGCTTTCATTTTTGAGACAAAATCTCTCTTCAATCAATACTTACTCAATGATAACTGAGCACCATCATTGTCAGACTTTATCAGTCTCTATCATGGAGTGGTGTGCACAAAATGAAGGCCAATTGTTGAAAAACAGTTCCTTTTTGGGCACCAAAATACTAAAAAGTGCCTTTTCATAAGCCATTTCCTTGCTATAGTGAACTCCTTGGTGCCAAATAAGTGTCAAGTTGCCTTCTTCATTGGTAGACCACACTAATCTATCCCGTTGACCGGTTGAAACATGAAAAACTGTCCTCATGGGAGCAAAAACAAGTTTAAAGACTCTACTTTTGGGAGCCAAAATGTGCTTAGCTTCCTTCCACAAGTAAAGAAAATTAAAGTGCTCAGGTTTCTTGAAATGCAGTTAATCTCTTAATACAGTACACTTTTTTATTTCTCCATTTCAAAATTATTTTTTTTCAAGCAATTCAGACCTCATTTTTGCCTTTAAATAACTTAAACTGTGACATGTTTCTGGAGTGGTCAGTTGAATGTGGCTAATTGAGAATAAAAAGACAATTTTTACTTAAAAAAAAAAAAAAAAAAAAAAAAAAAAAAAAAAAAAAAAAAAAAAAAAAAAAAAAAAAAAAGGAAAAAAAGACATAAGCCAAAGGAACAAGTTCAGACAAAAAAAACTGAAGTTCCGATTATATAAAATCAGCTGATAAAACAAAGTTTAGGAAACTAATTAAGCAAAAAAAAAACAAACTAAAAATTGAAATTGAAAAATGAAATTTTGTTATTTAACATTAATTAGGGTTTTGAAAATGATTTGGCGATCCTCAGAAATCACCTCACGACCCCAAGGTTGAGAACGGTTGCTTTAGGGAATGAAAATATCGATTAAGTGCCTTCTTGGGAGCCAAAACACATGCTTAAGTGCCCTCTTCGGAGCTAAAATATGCTCACGTTAACTCCTTTTGGGAGCCAAAACATGTGATGTATCTGCATTTTTTATCTTCCACTCCTGCCCTTCAAAATGTCTGTGTACGCCACTGACATCGTCATCCGTCCTGAGACTCTGTGACCAGTTTTCTACATGATCTTTTATAAAATAAAGCCTGTTTTTTTCTCGTGCAGGAACAGTTGTAATGTCCTTTAATGTGGCGGTCTGGCTGTGTGACGCTCTGCTGCCTCCTCAGTGACACATGGTCCAGTCTGCCTCAGAGGTGACCACGCCGCTGCCGCCGCCGCCCGTTAGTACGCCTCATTCAGAGCGGTTAAATGGAGCGTGGGCTGAACTGGTGAAGACTTATTCTCCAGCCTGACTCAGATTTCTGTGCATACATGAATAATCCTGCACCTGTTTGTGTGTGTGTGTGTGTGTGTGTGTGTGTGTGTGAATGTAAACAGTAATATGTGTTGACTTTGTACATGAGGTTTGGTTTTGCCCCGAGCTGAAATCAGCGAGCGAGTCTCCAATTTGCTCCTCTTCTTTCTCTCTCCTTATCGCAGCGCGGCGAGCGACAGGGAAACACGCTGAGGGAGCGTCAGACGGAGATGTTGTTGTATCCGAACGAGGAGAGTGAATTTTAAAAAGGTAGGTGGATTAAATCAGCTCCAACAGGATCTGTGTTCAGCGGAAACCCTTTACTCCATTGCCTCATGGGTAATTCATGACAGGTAAAACAATCTTCAGAGGCTTGTGACCTCTGACGGGAGAGAAAAATGAGCCCGTTTAAGAAAGAAACTAACGAGCAGACGCATTTACCTCAGATTTCAGTCAATTCATATACAACTTCCTCATTACTGCGATATAAGGCTTCAAATAACAAATAACAAAATCATAATAGAGCTGGAAAAAATGATTTTTCCCTGTGTTGCAATTGTGAATTTTTTGTGTGATAAATTCTACGTCCTCTATCCTTTGTGTTTTCAAATTAACATGGATGTTTATTAAATACAGGACAAAATCCCATGAAATTTCCTTTTTGCTACTCAAGACTGCTTTTTGCCCATTAAGGTCACTTTTTACTTTTGTCTTCACCACTTTTTGACAATTTTTTTGCTTTTCTGACTACCCTTTTAGTTTTTATCCCAACCTTCCAGCCATTTTTTGTTGACTTTGTCCATTTTTTACCACTTTTCACTGTTTTTTGTCAAATTTTCCCAATGTTCCTCTGAATGTTCTTGCCTATTTCGTTGGTTTTTAACCATTTAAATCACTTTCCACTTTTTCTCCACCACTTCTTGAAGACTTTTTGCTACTCCTTGACTATTATTTTAGTTTTTACCCCATTTGTCATGCCATTTTTTGTCGCCTTTGGCTATTTTTACCCCTTTTCCCCATTGTTTTGTTCACTTTTTTTACTTTTTTATCCCAATTTTCCTGCCATTTTGTTGTTGCCTTTGGCTATTTCCCACTGTTTTTTGTCCACTTTATTCACTTTTCACTCTTTATTTCACCACTTTTGAACCATTATTCACCACTTTCTAATATTTCTTCAGATTTCTCCCATTTTTTCCCCAATTTTTTGCTGCTCTCCAACAATCCTGCCATTTGTGTTGACTCTGTCCATTTTTTTTTTAATCACATTTCACTGTTTTTTGTCCAATTTTCCCAATTGTTCCTACCTTCTGTCAATTTTCCAATGTTTCTCTGAATGTTCCTGCTTATTTTTGTTGGTTTTTATCCATTTAAATAACTTTTCACTGTTTCTCCACCACTTCTTGAAGACTTTTTGCAACTTCTTGACTATTCTTCTAGTTTTTACCCCATTTGTCTTGCCATTTTTTGTCGCCTTTGGCTATTTTTACCCCTTTTCCTCATTGTTTTGTTTTCTCATTGTTGCTGCCTTCTGTTAATTTTCCAAGTTTTCTCAGAATGATCCTGCCTATTTATGTTGGTTTTTGACCATTTCAGTCACTTTCCACATGTTTTTTACCACCACTTTGACCATTTTTTGCTGCTTTCATTTTCTTATACTGATCTTTTAGTTTTTATCCCAACTTTTCTGCCATTTTTTGTTGCTTTTGGCTATTTTTACCACTTTCCCCCCATTGTTGCTGCCTTCTGTCCTGTCTATTTATGTTGGTTTTTAACCAATTTAGTCACTATACTCTCTCTTAGTTTACTACTTTTGAACCATTTCTCCCATTTTTTGAGTATTTCTTTAGTTCTCCCCCCTTTTCTTCCCCAAGTTTTGCTTCTTGTTGACCATTTTTTGCCACCTTAAACTTATTTTTATTGCTGCTTCTTGTCATTCTTGCCATTTTCACTCCTCCGATTGTTTGTCTTGCAAGGCTAAGTTTCATCAATCTGGCTCACTGGTTGAGCATGGTATAAATGGAGGGTTTCATAACATATTCTAAACTTGGCGCTGATTCCAATTTCTAGAAAAATCCGAGATGAAAAAACGAGAGAGAGGGAGAAATAAAAGTGGAGTTATAGAAGTATGATCTTTACTCAAAGTCAAGCCGGAGAAAACTCTTCTCTGTGGACACTGTGGATCTATTTTTAATCTCAATGGTCACAAAACAAGGGCTGTGCTTCACTTTTACGACCGTCCTTGAATGCACCTGCAGTCACTAAACATAAATATGGGTGATTTAAAATAGCTCTGATTCAGCACAGGCTGCCTGAAGGTTTTAACAGCCCCATTTCCCTCCAAGATCCCTTTGGACTTCCAGGAAAGCGGCGTCTGATTCACGGGATGAGTGTGATCAATTTGTCCCGTAAGTGAAGGATTTCAGGGAAAATGATCTGAGCGGAAACAAAAACCACCCGGGCACCACGTCGACCTCGTCCTCCTCCCAGCGGGTTCTCCTTTCAGAGTGTTTTTTACAGTGACTCCTGCTGTTTCTGATGCTGAAGCCAGCTGTAAGATCATCTGGCGAGCAGCTTTTGAAAATATTCCCTTTCTTTTGAACTCCACACGCTTCCTCTACAGTCGGAGCTGGTCGAGCCAGACTCTGGACTCATTAACGTCTCTTTTTCTCAACCTGCTGCACAGAAACACTCAGCGGTTCGAGAGTTAGGCTCATCCTGTTAACACTCAGGCAGAGTAATAAAATTAGATCTGCAATAAACCCCCAAAATCCCAAAGACGGAGTTTAATTGAAGATGTTTGAAAGTGGGATTCACTGAAAATACACACTCTGCAGAAGCAAATTAATCATAACCAAACTTTTTTCAACCGTTCAATCGAAGTTAAAGCCCCTGTGAGGAGACGTTCGCTGGATATGAAAGAGAGGAATAAACAGAGATGCTTCAACGAGATCTCGGAAAACAAACAAGATAATCAGAGACAAGATTCACTGTGTTTGGTTGATGATTTGTTGAGCGTCGGAGGAAAAGGTTGATGAAGCCAAATCGCTCTTAATGTACCTCAAACTACAGGGAAATCTCAATCTGATCATTTTTAATACATCAGGATTTCACCAACTACATCTCACTAATCTCCATCTGGACTGTGCATATGCTGCTTTTATGAAACTAAATCTCTACATTCAACAGAAACTCAACAACTCTGACAGCTGATTCTTTAAATGATGTTTTTTTTATCAGTGTGTGAAAATGTGAGGGTTCAAACAAACACATTGGGGCGCAGATGGCCTAGTGGATGTGGCCGCGCACCATGAGGTTTGCCCTCGAGCGAGTGGCCCGGGTTCGATTCCCACCTGTGGCCTGTTTCCCGCTCTCTCCCCCTTTCCTACTCTATCCACTGTCCTCCTCCATCCAATGAAAAGCAGAAAAGCCCAAAAAATATCTTTGAAAACAACAAAAAAAACACATCAGCGGACACGAGGCCAGATTGAAGATATTAAATGGAGCTCAGAGGGCAAAATTAGCACAAAAAGCTAAGGCAGGGAGAGCACACTAACCCTTTCTTTAATTCTCATACACTAAAAACCTTCATCAGTGAGACAAGTCTCCTTCTTTGTCAAATATATACAAAAAATCCAATGCAGGCAGAGCACACTGTTTTATTTGTCCAAAGCAAAGGTGGAAGCAGGTAAGACACACTTTCTATCTTTCATGTACAGACATTAGACATAAAAGCAGGAAGAGTAAAAATCCCCTGTCTTTGAAATGCATACATTAAGAACCAAGGCAGGGAGAGCACATTTCTAATTTTAAGTATTTTTAAAAATATATATGTACTTATTATTTCTTCAGGATTTTCTAATGTTCTTTTTGCATTTAATGTGTATGTTTTACTTGATATTTTACGTAATGTTAAATTGAAATTGCTCTTTCCATATTTAGTGCTTTTACCATTTGTACAAGTTTTGCTATACTCTCTGCTCATGTAATTATTATTCATTTAGGCTCTTCTAATTTTCTCTGTTTCTATTTAATGTGTATATTTTACTTAAATTGCGCTTTCTATTCTTTGTATTTTTATATCTTTACCATTCTCTCTTCCTATATACATATTTATTTAGGCTTTAAAAACCAGGACCTGAGCACTAATTTTGCACATGCAAATTTAAATTAGCATGACAATAAAGTTCCTTCAATCCTTGAGGAACAAGAAATATGTTTTGACATCCAACTCCTCAGTTCCCAACACAAAGTCCTGAAGTTGATCCGCTAAAATAAAATCTGGTTCTTTTCCTCAAACCTCCATCTTTAAACCCTCTCCTCAGATAATCTCTTGACATCTCAACAGAGACAAAGCGGCAACAACCTCACATCCCCCGTCCGCCTCTGCGGTGCCACTGAGACGCCTATTAGCCATAAGCTAATTACCCGTCGGCTCTCCCCGAGGACTCGGCTAACCACTCGCTCGGCTAATTAGCATACATGTGATTGAGCGGGCTGAGATCTCACCGCGCCAGTGGAGATAAGGAGTGGACGGACGAATGCTTGTAGAAGTAAGAGAAGAAAAACTGTGAATTAAAGCAGCTGTTGAGGTGAAACGCTCTCTGCTTCTGTCTGAGGAAATGCTAAATTAGCACTTGAGGTAATTGGGTGCAGAGACATAAAGCAGGAAGAGCAAAGATCTCTTAAAGATTACCATCAGGTTTCTTATGGCTTTTAGCAACAACAACCCACTGGGAGCGAGCAACAAATGTGTTGCATAATTAGGCTTTATGCGACCAGGGATAATGTGTTTCTTTGTACATTAAGCGCCGCAGACTGATAGCGTTGTGTAGCTTGTCGTCTGTGGTACTAAAGTGGGATTTTACACAGGTCATTATGTTGTCGGAGCGCCGTGGCGCTTCTGCAGCTGCAGCAGATAATAAGCACTACCCGAGATGGTTATAGTTTTCTGTTCTGCCACAGAGGAGCAGGCCTGTCACTGAGACCACCCACATGCGTATGGATCGGCGGTGGAGAGGGGCAATAAGACGACCTATAGACGGAGTAAAAGCTCCTCCACTCAGAGGGAGAATCATGTGAAGAGGCTGATGCTCTGTGGTCAGTCGATACAGGAAACCGTGGAGTGTTTCTGCGTGTCACCGCCTGTGGAGACGACTAAATGAGGAAACAGTGAAAGAGAGAGCAGCGTGTCCTGAACCAAACCCAAACGCTCCGGCAGTTTCTCCGTCGTCTCCTGCGAGTCTCGGCCTCCACATTGCAGGCGCTGTGTGGTACAGACAGACACACAGCATGCACAATGAGGAGGCCGGGGAACGCCGTTATCCTCCTAATCAGCTGATTGATGGACGAACAAACGAGGCTGTCGATGGAGCACGGAGAAGGTGAAGAGGCGCTGAGCTGAGATCCTCACGCTGATTGTGTAGTTTGCTGTAATTGACTCGTACAACAACCGACATGTATGAACAACTTTGGTAGAAAACGGGATGGGAAATGAGCCAAGGCAGACAGAGCACACTCCACCTCTTTTGTAAGAAGGCAAGGCTCGTGAAACTCACATTTCCTGCTCTTCATACACATAAATTCAATACAAAGGCAGGCAAATAATACTTTTTCTCATTAATTACCCAGATTCAGAGCCAAGGCAGGGAGAGCACACTCCACCTCTTTTGTATATCCCTAAAGTAGAAGGGCAAGGCTAGTAAAAGTCACTTTCCCTGCCTTTCATACTCATATAATCAATGCAAAGACAGGCAGAGCACACTTTGTCTCTTTTAACTGCAAATATTCAGAGGCAAGGAAGGCAGAGCACACCCCTTATCTTTTCGTGTGCCTTAAATAAAGGCCAAAACAGGTAGGAAAAAACTTTTCCTCCCCTTCATAAGCATACATTTAATGCAAAGGCAGGTAGAGTACACTTTCTGTAAACTGCAAATATTCAGAGCCAGGGAAAACAGAGCACACTCCTCCTTTTTTATGTGTCTGAAATAGATGGGCAAGGCTTGTAAAACTCACTTTCCCTGCTCTTCATAAGCATAAATTTAATATAAAGGCAGGTAGAGCACACTTCCTCTCTTACAACTGCAAAACCCAGAGCCAAGGTCGGCAGAGCACACTCCCCCTATTATAAGTAGAAGACAAAGGCCAGTAAAACTCACTTTCCCTGCCCTCCATAAGCCTAAATTTCATTTAAAGGCAGGCAGAGTACACTTTCCCTCCTATAACTGCATAAAGTCAGAGCCAAGGCAGACAGAGCACACTCCTCATCTTCTTAAGAGCCCAAAGAAGAAGAGCAAGGCTAGCAGAACACACTTCCAGTGTCATTTATAAGCATATATATGATGTTAAGGATGGCAGGCAGAGCACACTTTCTTTCTTATTACTCCAAAATTCAGAGTTAAGACAGATAGAGCACACTCCCCATTTCTTTCAAGTGCCTAAAGTAAAAGGGCAAGGCTCGTAGAACACACTTTCCTTGGTCCTCATATGCATATATTCAATACTTCAATGCAAAGGCAGGTAGAGCACACTTTATCTCTTTCAGCAACAAATATTCAGAGCCAAGGCAGACAGAGCTCACTCCTCATTTTTTTGGTGCCCAAAAAGGAAAAGCAGGGCAAGTAAAATGCATTTCACCTGCCCTTTATAAGCACACATTTGATTTACAGGCAGGCAGAGCACACTTTCTCTTTTAGAATTGCAAATACTCAAAGCTAAGGCAGGCAGAACACACACCCTATCTTTTTAGGTGCTCAAAGAAGAAAAGCAAGTCTAGTAAGAAATCACTTCCCCTGCCCTGCATATGCATATTTTCAACGTTGACGCAGGCAGAGCACACTTTTTCTCTCATAACAGCAGATTTTCAAGGCTAAGCCAGGGAAAGCTCACTCCTCATCTTTTTATATGCATTAAATAGAAGGGTGAGGCTCGTAAAACTCACTTTCCCTGCTCTGCATAAGCATAAATTAAATTCACAGGCAGGCAGAGCACACTTTATCTTTTAGAACTGCAAAAACTTAAGGCTAAGCCGGGGAGAGCACACTCCTCATCTTTTTCACATGCCTAAAGTCAAAGCACAACGCTAGTCAGACACACTTACCTGCCCTTTAAATGCATACATTCAATGTAAAGGCAGGCAGAGCACACTTTTCTTTCTAAATTATAAGCATTCAGAGCCAAGGAAAACAGAGTACACTCCTCCTTTTTCATGTGCCAAAAGTAAAACCCAAGACAAGTAAGATACTCTTCCCCTTCCTTTCAATTGTACACATTAGAAGTCAAGGCGGGAAGAGCACACCACCCCTCTGTTTCATGGAGCTAGAACTAAAAAGCTGAGGCAGGGAGAACACACTACTTCCCTTTTTAGGCATTTAGACAATCAGGCAGGGGGAGCACAATTCCCCCCTTCTTTGTATGCATACATTAGATGTGAATGCAGGCAGAGCACACACCAGTTTTTTATATGCATAGTCAAGGCAGGGAGAAGACACCTTGATGTTTTAAGTGTGTTTATTCATGAGCTGATGTGAGAAGAGCACATATATTGTCTGTTCAATGTATTGTCATTGGAAGCTAAAGAAGGCAGAACACACTTTCCTTCTTTTTTTATGGGTAAACACTGAAACATTTCTCCTCACTTTTATATGCGTCTGTTTAATTCTATGTTAGAGAGAGAAACATCCTACAGCTGAAGAAAAATGCAAACTATCATCTCTGAGACGCTGTCGGTGTCGTCCCTGAAAGTCACGTCGTCATGATTCAGCCTGATATGAATCACAGCGGTTAGAAACCATCATAAATCTAAGTGATATAAATTTCCAGTGTGTGCATTAACTCAAACTCTGTCTCATCCTCCTTTTACACTCTCTGAACTCCGGATGACTTAATCTAAGCGTTTTAATCAAAGCGCAGTCTGCCAGATTTCTCTTTTATGATAAAGAAACGAGCCTTCAAAAGTCACTCTGCACTTATTTGTCTGTAATGAGCTTTGTTACGGTACTTTTCCAGCCTTTAATGTGTCCTGGGCTGTGAAACAAAGTTGAGCCCTGAGGCTTGGCTGGAGGGTCTGTTCGTGCTCACGTCACGGTCACTTTAACGCACTTAAACTTAACGTATCAGAAAATGAGTCTGTTCTTATTAAAAAAGGTGTCTTAAGGGTGATTAATCCTTAGCCTGCTGAGTTTGAAATCAGGGGCCACAACTTTGATACAGTAATTGGAAAGTTCAGCCCCAAAGCTGATCCAAAGATGGTTCTCTTGATAAAAACCAGTGTTGTGGATTTTGTTTGGTTTAAAGTAAGCAGTTCACACTCCTGAGGGTGATCCTTAAATAACCTTACACATAGAGAACTGTCATGTACTTCAGCCCTCTGTCTCCTGGAGGAAACTATACACAAAACTGTTGCTTTGCTTATCTTTGAGAGAGTATGTGGTCCTTAAATAACCTACAGGATTCAGACAAGCGGCAACTACTGGTCTGAAAAAATGTGACAACACAGAAGAGTTAAAAAGCTGCTGTTCCTCCAGTGACCGCTTGAGGCTGGCTCCGGGAGTACCGGAAGTACCGGAAGTCACATACAAATGAACGGAAAAAAGGCCATTTTCAGAGCTGAAATTACCGTATTTAAAGCCTGGTACAAACTCCGTCTCCTGTCTGTATCGCTTCTTTCGCTAACAGCACACACTGTGAGGGGGGTGAATTTTTTTCTAACTCGGCCGTTTGGAAGATATTTGGATCGAGAGCTTGCCCAATCAGAGCCACCGCTCAGATTACGTGACCGCACCCACTGTTTTGCTTCATAACAGCGCTGCAGTCACAGACGGGTGAGGGGAAATACACTGCATCTCAGTGTATTGACTGTGTTTGTCAACTCACATCGACAGTGTTACATCCCCCAAGCTGCAGGGCTGACAGGCACTTGGTCTCGTGAGATTGAGGAGTTCCCGTGCTTCCCACTCCATACAAAAGTCTCTCTTCACTCATATTGGTCTGTAAAAATCTTAACCCTGTGGTGCATAGTGGTCACTACAGTGACACCTAATTAAAAGTTATTTACTCCTAAATTCAATGGTTCATTTGGTGGAAATTCATGTTAACCTGTGTCAGGATATTTTTATTCTTCTTAGGGCCTGAAAAATGTTTTCACTTCTTTTTCCCAACACACACACAAATGTTAAAGACAAACATTTAAGGGTGAAAATGCTTATAAACTATAAATTATTCAGTGTTTAAATGCATGAGAGAGATTTAAATTGTTTCACAAAGCATTAAAAAAAAGAGGAAAGGAAAAACTTAACACGGTGCAGGGAGATTTCACTGATCCGTCAACCAGACTAAATACACACCACATCTTTGCTCACACTCAAGCGTCTCCTCCTACGTTAGAACCACAGTGACAGGCGGAGAGATAAAGTTCCCTCCACGTCCTGAGCCGAGCAGAAACACTTTCAGACTAATTGGAGAGAGACGGGAGAGAGGAGCCATGTTCACTTTCTTGTGACAGTCAAGGACAGGGCATCCTTGTTAAAACACTTCAGCGTTCCTGCTCTACCTGATAATTAAACCTAAAGACGACGGAGGAATATAGGGGACGGAGAAATGTAGTCGTGGGAGGAGAATTCAAACCTGAACACTGTAGACGTGAAAGAATTAGCCTGAGGTTTTATTTTTAACACATTACACCAAATTTTGAATGTTTCTTCTCATATTTATACCAAACGGAGAATAAAAACTATATAATTTTGGAAACCTCTAAGTCCTATATGGCCAGATTTTGCAAAACGGCTGCTGTGAAAAATGGTTTCATCAATATCTCAGCTTCTAAATAACAAAGAACTTTTTTTTTTTTAAAGTTAAACTACTATTTCCAGAGCCAGGGAATCCAATGCTTCCAGTTGAAGATCTGTTGAGACATTTGCTAAAGCAGTTCTTGCAAATTCTTACTAATATTTGACGAATTAGTTCATTAGTTCATACTAAACACCAACCATAAGGATATTTGTATCTTCTGGTCTCATTACAGAATCTAACTATGCCTTACAGGGGTTTTAGAGATTAGAAAATTGTATTCAGTTTCATGGGAAATCTTGTAAAACAATATCTATAGAACACTTTTCAAACATAAAGTTACAAAGTGGTTTCATCATCAACTCCCAGGAAATGAATTCCTGTTTAATCAGGCAGCAGAACAAGATCAGCTTAAAAGAAATATAAAATCTACACTATGAAGACAAGGTTAGATACTTTTTTTTTAATCAAAGAAAGCAAAAACTTCGATAAAATACAAGATTGCACGAGTTGTTGTATGCTTTTCAAATTTCAGGTCACGGTCAAACCAAACACCGAGATTTTTAGCAACAGTTTTCAGATATTTTGCCATATACTGGGAGCCAATCAAAAAGATATTAGTTTTTCCCTCATTTATTTGAGGAGTAACTGACACAAACAGCCGAGTATCGTCAGTATAGCAACGAAAACACAAAGCGGGATGCTTTATTACATGCATAGAGAAATTAAAGAGGCCCTAGAACAGAACCCTGTGGTACACCATACTTAATAGAAACTGTAAAGGAATAATTACCAAGGGGTTTTAAATAGTTTTTGTTACCACTTAAGTATGAAAGCGTCTAATTTCATTCAATTCTGCCTTATTCTCAACTATATTTAGAGATATTAAAAGGATTAATGGACACAAACTTAGTAAATTATGTCTGATAACTTGTAAAACGCTCAAACGAGAGAAAATTGAAGCTGACAGAATTACTCTCCATTATGTTTTTTTAAATAAAATCTAAGACGGTGATCATGTAGGTAACCGGGTAATTGGAAACATTGATTTTTGGATTGCTTATATAAAAATATATTCAAAAAATGCTGGCGAAATTACACAGAGTACCTGACTAGAAGCAGTTAGCTATCTTCCTCTATTTTTTTAATTCATCTACTGCAGTGATTCCCAACCTGTGGGTCGTGGCCCCCTGGTGGGCCGTGGAGGCATTGCAAGTGGGCCGCCAAATCATTTCCAAAAAGCTATTATTTTTGTCAGGAGCTGTTTTATAAAGATACAAATATGGTCTTAAGAATATTAAAATGACCCGAAATGTAATTTTAAAAATGTTATTATACCTAAAATGTAAAAAACAGTGTTTAGCCTGAAATGTAATAAAGGCAAAAGGAAAAGTTATCAGCTCCTGTTTCATCATTGACTTATTATATTTTGGGTTTTATTGCTTATTTTTAAACACTTCTGGCTCAGCACTTTAGTTACATTATCAACCATTTACTACATTTCTGCTAGTTGTTGCACTGTTTTTATGACATTTCAGGTCTTTGTTACAAATTAGGCTCTAACTAGGCAATATATATTATATAGCCTTCATATTTATAGGGTCAGAGGTCGGTAAGAGGTGGGCCACAAACATTTAGTGAGACGTAAAAGTGGGCCCCGAGACAGAAAAGGTTGGGAACTGCTGATCTACTGTGTTGTATTATTTATGTTTTACTTATTTATTTCTATATTTTTACTGCTTCTATTTGCTTCTTTACCACTTTCTTAGTCTCAGTCTATGCTGTAGGGTTCTTGTTGTTATATATTGATCAACTTTAAGCGTTTTTTGCTCGTCTGTGTCTTTTATTCACTAATTACTTGATGATTTTTATTGTATTGTTTGACTTTGCTGTAATAGCACCTTATAAACCAATGCTTTTAAAGGTGCTATAAATAAAGATATTAGTAATCCTGTATTATCATTATTGAGAGGTTTATACGTAGTCCAGACTTTGTAAGAGTGATGACAAACAGTGCACCAGTGGACGTGTTGCTGCCCATGAATGATGTTTTTTTCCTCTGGGTTTGATCCGCGAACGCCTCGTCCTTCTTTCTCTTTATTGCTTTAGAGACTACCTGAGCTGGAGGCGGCACTCAGAGGGCTTTTTGACTGAATTTGGCTGGCAGGTTATTAATATTTTGACATGGAGTATATTACTTAAAGTCTCTGCTTTCTGCCTCGCTCGCTCTGCATACAGAAACAATGACGGACCATTTTCCTCCAACGGCGTCTTTGTTCCTGAAGCTTTCACTGAATCATAATCTCAATGTTTCCTGTCGCTGATCTCGCCCGATTCTCTGACCCCATGACTCAAGATTTCCTCATGATTTCCAGGCGCCGCTCCAGACGTAGATTGTGTGGGCATCGTTTGAGTCACTGCATTTAAGAAAAACCTCCAACATCCTAAACACAATCCTTTCCAATCCTTGAATTTATACCCGTGATTTCCCTTTGGACCAATCGGCGCGACAGGAAAGTGCTCAGTCGAAATCAAGAAAGAGAATGTAATACCGCAGTGAATAAACAAACGATACAAAGGGACAAAAAGGCTTTAGAGACTCCCTTGGATCTTTGCTGCTCTGCAGAAGCCAGTTAAAGAGTTTTATCTCAAACAGAATATGCTCTGTACACTTCATTTCCATAATAACCAACTGTCACTGCCAACAAAGAGAGCTTGTTTCCAACTCGGAGAAACTCCCACAGCACAGCCGGGAGCTTTATACTTCTACTTTTTTATGATCAGGACGGTGACAGCTGCCAACTGTTCCACCATCACTCCATCCATTCCCCTTTCTTTCTTTCTTTCTTTCTCTGCTTTTAGCCGAGCTGGCAGCCCGGCCCGGGGGAGGACAACGGGCTTTTTTAGACCAGTGGGACGTTTGTTTGGTTCTCTAACACTTTGTGGACTTTGCTCGGTTTTCTTCTGCTGACACGGCAGGAAATGGCAACAATTTAAGGTGCCGTACGTTCTTACAAAGAGGTGACCCTGGAAAAAGAGAGGAACCTTGAATACAACGTGTGGTGACGGTGGTCGATGGTTGAAAACGGCCTCCTCTGTCTTTTTTTGTCCAATAAAAACCACCAAAACACCTCATCTCATTTCATTCTTCATGCTAAATGGATGATTCCCTGATCGTAACAGTGATAAAATATTCAAATCAAGAACAAGTTCAGTCACTTTTTACAAGTGCCTTTTAACCCTGTAACACCAAATGTGCTGGTGCTCGCACATTTGCACAAGCGTACTTTGTCCTTTACTCCTAAATTGTTCGCACAATCTGAAAAATTCCAATGGTTTCTGAAAGCTGAGATGTTGCTCTTTCAGTCAATATGTGATAATTACAATCATTTCACTCAGCCTTCAACGAAAACAGAGCAGAGTTGTTCCAAAAATACCAAAGGAGCATGAAAGGAGCAACTTCATGTGAGAAAAGGTAACGTTAGATGGATGAATTTAAGGATGAATGAAGTTCTTTATCTTGTTTTTACTTCATATACTTGATCATGTGTGTGGATTGTTGCTTGTATTGTGTGGTGACATTTTCAGGAAAGTGTTTCAAGTCTTCTTTGTCCTATTGTTGCTAGCTTGAATGAAACAATGTGCCATGCTTTGTTTGTACTGTAAAATGTGTGTGAGGAGCCGAATATCTTTCTCCTCTACTTTCACTTTCAGTTTTTGTCTCGTGATGATGAGCAGACATCTTCTAGAGCAGTGGTTCCCAACCTTTTCCTACTCTGGGCCCATTTTTAAGTCTCAAAAATTTTTTTGATCAATGTCTACAATGTTGAGTTTATCAAGAAGTTCATGGAGCCGTTTTAAATTTCTGGTGTTAAATATAATCGTTCTTTCCTGTTATTCTTGTTTGTGTTGATTCGAACATTCAGAGAAGATATTGAAACTCAGTGATGCAGGACGGATTATTCCGGTGAATTAACACAAACTGAATCTCTGTCTCCGTCTCCGTCTGTAGGAGCAGATTCTGCCGATGCCGTCTCATCACTCAGACCTGTGAATCTTTGAATACAGGTTTTGCATCCTCTCACTAACCTTTCGTGGAGGTGGATGATGAATCCCGAAGCACTGAGGGAGCGACCGTGTGGGCGTAGCTGTAACCGCTAGACCTTAATTATGCAGCAGAGGCAGCTCCAGCCAGATAAATCAGAGTCCTTCTGTCTTTCACACTTCATGTTAAATAACCACAACGGGACTTATTTGTACTAATCTAACCAATCATTAGGTTGAAGCAAAGTGCAAAAGCCTGATTAAGCTCCTTTTTTCTTCAAAATTGGCCTGATTAAATGTTTTCTATGAAGCTTGGGCAGATCCACGTCAAGTCCAGAGGAAGCTTTAGAAAAACAACTGCAGTACATTTAAAGACCTCTGAGCAACTTTGGACTCACTTGTGCAATTTCTTTAACCTCTTACATCCTACACAACTCAGTCCTCTATACCAAAATGCGTTTCAAAGTTTATATCTGAAGAAACACAAAGTCAAAAATTCATCAACGATTCTTCATTTGAAAGATTAAAGTCTCTAGTTTCAGAAAATGTCATGTTTTTATATGTGGCAAAAGTTTTTTCTTTTAATTTTTTACAGCCATTTTTGAAATTCAATCAAGGTAGGATGCTTCATACCAGACTTCAGAAATTGATGACATCACTTCTACACCTTCTCATCTACATCTGGGTGAAATTTGAGCTTTTTAGGTAAAACCTTGTAGGAGTTAGAGAGTTTTTAGTCTCAGGTGACCAAACACAGCAGATGCGTCACATTTTCCACAGTCTAGTCTGACAACTTCGCGCAAACAAAACCAGCTCTATCAGTGCTCAGTGTCATCTTTGTTGTCAACTTTGCTCTCTGTGTGAAAAAGTTTGCCAAATATCCTGAAAATTTTAGTTCCCAGTCACCGATGGTACCGCTACTTGGACGTGAATGAAGATGTATAGCAATAAATAGGTCTCACCAATGACTTAAATGGCTACAGCTGGATTTCTGCGAAAGGTAAGGTGATTGGTTACTGTATAAGTGAGTGACAGGCCTGGTAGCAAATAAACAAGCCTCTAATAAAGCTGTCATGTAAGACAAGTCAAGTAGTGAGCACTTGTTGTCTATCACAAGCTGCCCTGGAATGAAAACTCAAGTTTTGTTTTGCAGCTAGAACCCTTTTGAAATAAAACGCACCAAACTTTGCCAGATTGACATTGAGGAGGAAATGCTCTAAGACTGTGAAGCTGCTGTTATTAATGAGAACAGACACGACAGACAGACAAACAACGGACTTTACAGGAGAAATTTCACCACTTGGAATAATTTGATGAAACAACACTTTTGATATGTTTGAACTCTGGATTCCTCTGGTGGAAAGGAGAGTGAATATTCAGGGTACGGGCGTCAGGATGTGACGTAATGACCCCAAACAGGTAGGACGTCCCAGTTGTTGTGATTCTTTCACTAATTACGTTTTGTTGATCACGACAACTGTACAGCAAAGTTAGTGACAGAAATGTGAAGAATCTGACCTTTCGAACACAGTTTATCATTCTGATGTTTGACAAAGAAGCTACAGTCTATACTTTAAGATTGGCAAAGGGGTTGCTGACGACCTAGTGGAGCGTAAGATGTTAATTGGATTTGGCAAATGTGTTGGAGGATACATGTAAATCAGATGGAGGAGGCGGCGTGTGAGAACGCGGCGTGGAAAAGCTTCCTCAACAGACTCTGGGGTCTTGAGGGCAGCGGCGTCTAATGAAAGCAAACAAGACGCTTCGAATACATGAATACACAAGTACGTGAGAGGAAGTGATGCATTTAACAGAGTTGGAGAAAGTGACCTGCGGGGTCAAAAAGGCTAATAGCAACATGCTACCAAGTCCTGAGTGACTCATCTTTCACCTTCAGGCTCGTTCCACATCCTCACTGAGATTTTAATCAGATTAAAAAACTGCTTCACATCAAACAAGTCGTGTTTTCTCGTCCCCCCCCCCCCCCTGTCCTCCTCGGATCTCACCGGAAACACCTGTCAGAGTTTGATGTGTCTGTGCAGGTGTGAGATATCACCTGGATCTGCAGGTGTGAGGATGTTCTGTCAGGCAGCGCTGGGAGCAGAACATGTCAGCGGAAGTATTAGCTTTAGTTTTTCTTTTTTTGTTGTTGTTGTTTTTTTTTTTGAAGTTTCTAATCATTATTTGTGTTGGGTTTTTCTTTCTTTTTTTTTTTTTTTTGATTATATTTTCACCACCACACACTCGCAGCTCGCCGCTCTCAAATGTGGGTTTGGCTGATTTTCCGTCCATCTGTTCTGACAAAACAAGACATTTCTTGGCGAGGAGAAAGTTTGATGAGCATTTTCTAGTATTTTCCAACACTTCACAGAAAGAGTGATGATAGAGAGAGGGATGATACAGAAAATAAAAGTCTGGTTTTTCACAATTCAAGGTTCACAACCTGGGGAAAAAGAATCTGTGAAACATTTCTTTTTCATTTGAAACCAAAAACTGAACAACTACACTTCTTTTTTTATTCAAAAATCTTGTAGGGCAATATTAAAACTAAACATGCAAATTTTCAGACTGTTTTCATATGTTGCAGAAATCCCTAAATCGCAAACAACTGTTGATAAATACAGCACCTCGTCGTATAAAAAGTCATCTTGAATTGTGAAAAGTGGTGTTAAAAGTACGATCTCATCTCCATTCATCTTCCCAAACAAATGCACGTGCCTTTTTATCGTGAAAGTTAATGTGAGTCCTCCAACCAGAGGGGGCGCTAGAGTTCACTGCAGAAAGATTTTGCTCTTTAATTAGGCTGAACAGTTTGCAAAATGATGTAATTGCAACTTTTTCCTCTTATATTTCAAAAGGGATTCATCAGGCAATTAGTTTTAGGTTTCCCTTCTTATGTGTTGGTAAAGAAAAACACTTTTGGAAATGAAAATTGACATTAAGTACAGCATGACACGAAAACCTACCAAATATTTTTGCCACTCGTTACTGCTTTTTGCCCATTTAAGTCACTTTTTTTTTCACTTTTGCACCATTTCCTGCTACATTCTGACCATTAATCACATTTTTCTTTTTTTTAACTACTTCTTTCTTTTTTACCACTTCTCACTTCTTAGGTTGTTTTTTTGTTTTGTTTCTTTTTTAAGCAATTTAATGCAAGAAATTTGGCCCTTTGGCTCAGCAGGGTTCAGTAACACGTGTAAAAATCATGAAACCTTTTCTCCAAATTTCTTTATCTGATATTTTGACACATTTCAGGTTATAGAAATATTGCACTGTCTGCGATTAGAATGTTGCAACAGTACATATTGAGATTTGGTCTAATTTGCTATTAATTGCCTACCCTACTCTTTAATGACAAGTTACCAGTGATGCAAACCTCAAACATTAAGGTGCGTCCAAAGTTCTGTCACCAACAGGCCTCCAGACAGCTAACCAATCAGAGTAAAGGGGATTTGTGGACCCTATCCCATTTAAGTGTCAAAATCCCCTGTATGTAAGAAATATAAACATCAGGCAGAAAAAAAACAATCTTTTTGTTAATGGATAAAAGTAAAAACTATTTTTTCAATCAGAAAATAATCATGTGCTTTAATTTTTTTCCCTGCTTTGTTGTAAAATGGTAAATTTGAATATGTATGGATAACAGCTACTAATTTACATTAGCATTTCAGATATCATATTGAATAAACAGCTTGCACATACTGGCAAATTAACCAATACAGAAACATAAAAATCATTGAGGAAATCAGCAATTTATAACATAAAATATCACATATTTAGCAGAGTGCTCAAAGCAAAGTGAGTGAGAGGAGCACACGTACAGAAGAGAAAGTGAAAGTGAAACTTAAGAATTAATCTCATCACGAAAGTAGTGATTGATACCGATACCAGCATTGGTATTGGTATATCGATATTTTTGATTGAGCCGCCCACCTCTACTCACGACATGCTCGGGAAGAAATAACTAAAAATGGTTCCTGTTATCAACATGCAGGTTTAGATCTATCAGCCTCTTTAAGGGATTTTCATGAGGATTCAAACTCTCAATACAAGGTATAGGAACACACACACACGCAAACACACACACACACCACTTAGAGCTCTTCAAACCCATTAAAGGTTAGCTCCACTGTTCTGTGATTTCACCGCATTCAGCCGTGAGATGAGCTTGTGTGAAAGGTGACGGAGATCTGACGCTTTTATGTAAGCGCTGTAAGAAGAGCTCTCTCGCTAAAACTGGAGCCTCTTCAAACTGAAAAAACTCGATCCTGTGAGAGCTCTCAGCTTTCACGGGACTTTCCCTTAAGACGCTGAGATGTTGATATAAGAGGGGGCTGGCACGCCGCGGCGGTAAACGTTGGCAGAAGTCATCGAGGGAGCTTTTAAGGAAGTGGTTTCAAAGTTGATGTCACTTCCTGCACAGCTGAGACGGCAGATTTAGACGAGTGGTGTTACTACGAGAGAGAAAAGTGAGGAGTTACTGTGTTTTTCCTCTCAACACAAAGACTGAGCTGAGAGTGTGTGGGTGTGTGTGTGTGTTCCTGTTGGTGTGAGTGGGTGGGTAGTTTCACTTGAGGAGATAAAAAATGTGTTTGTTGGTCTGACTCTGCAGAGGTCGTACTTTTCCCCGTAGAGGATCAAACACTTTAGTTTTTCGTTGTTGCATCGGTGGTTGATCTTTTTGGTACCTGTGTTCAGGAACACCTGATTAAAGCGACAACCAACGGAGGTGAACCGCTTTTTGTTCCGTCTCTGATCAGTCGTGGCGACACCTCGGTGATTGAGGCCCCCGTGTCTTTGCTCCTTTACAGCTCGCTCTCACCTCCTGTGAATGAATCAACACCTGCTCAGATCGGAGCTTCATTTAATCCTCACACCTTTATTCAGAGATCTGTCTGTGTTTGCTTTAATATCTCCCTCGGTGAAACTTTAGAGTCATTAAGGTTTGTCACAGCGAGCGGGTAGATTGATGAAACTGCCGCTTCCTACGTACGGGATAAAAAAAACAGCCTCAGGAAAATGCTGAGATCAAATCTGAGAGATGAAACAGAAAGAAGAGACATTGTTCTTTTTGCTTCATGTGGTCGAGCAGAGGCGTGCATGACATTTTGAGGGGCAGGGGCAGTGGATGTTTTGGTTTCCAAGAAGGCCACTTAAGCAAGCATTTGGCTCTTGAGAGGGAACTGGAGCCCAAGTTTATGCACATTACTATAAGTTTTGACCTCTTAGAGAGCACTTTGGCATAATTTGACTCTCAGGAGGGCACTTGGGCTTGTTTTAGTCCAGAGAGATTATTATTCTAGCCAATTTTGGCCCCCAAGAGGTGACTTCAGTATTTGCTTTGGTTCTCAAGAAAGCGATTTAGGGCAAGTTTCACAACAAGGAAGTGCACCAAAAGGCACTTCAGTGTGTATTTTGGCTCCTGGGAGAGCACTTTGGCATATTTTGGCTCCCATTTTGGTGTAGTACATTATGTTTTAACCAGCCAAAGAAGCAGATTAGCGTGTTTGCCCCTTTAGCTTATGCATTGGCTCCCAAGAAGACTCAAAAGCTCAAGGTTTGCACCAAGGAGGGCACTTTAACAACTGTCTGGCTAGCTCCTGAGAGGGCACTTTGGCACATTTTGGCTCCAAAGAGGGCACTTGAGCATGTTTTGGCTCTCAAGAAAGCGGTTTAGAACAAGTTTGGCAACAAGGAGTGCGCCAAAAGGCACTTCAGGGAGAGAACCTTGGCATATTTTGGTGTAGTAAATTATGTTTTAAGCAGCCAAAGAAGCAGATTAGTGTCGTTGGCCAACCAGGGGAACAATTTCAGCTTGTGTTTCGGCTCCCAAGAAGACTCATCAGCGCAAGGTTTGCTCCAAGTTTAACAACTATTTGGCTCCTGAGAAGGCACTTTGGCATATTTTGGCTCCCAAGATGATACTTACTAACACGTTTTAGTCCTAAGAAAGCACAAGTTTGGCACCAAGAGGGTGGCGCTTTAGCAGCATTTTGCTCACAAATAAGGACTTATGCACATGTTTTGGCTCCCAAAAGGGCACATAGCTCAAGTTTGGCACCAAGAATTTGGGCCCTGGGAGGATTTTGATGAGTGTATTGCTCCCAGGAGGTCAGTTTATCATGTTCTAACTCACCAAAGTGCTGATTACCATTGGTTTCCCCAACCAAGAGGGGACTTAGGCTTGTTGTTTGGCTCCCAAGAAGACACTTAACCACGTTTGGATGCCTGAAAATGCATTTTAGTACGTATTTTTGCCCCTGAAAGTTTTTTTTTTGGCAAATTGTAGCACCAAAGAGACTACTTAAGCACCTGTTTTGGCTCCAAAAAAGGTCTTTGGGTGTGTGTTTTGGCTCCCAGTTTATCATTTTTTAACCATAGACTGTTTAAAACATGTTGCCCATCTGTTTCTGAAGCAATGTCATCAAGCATAACTGCTGGTGCAGTCATGTTGGAAATGGGACAAGTGCCAAATGATTAGGTAAGCTCTTGATCTTAATACCCTCTAAATTGTAGAGTTAAAACAAAAATTATTCTGGCTTCAAGTGGTCACTCGAGGAACAGCAGCTTTTCAGCTCTTCTGCATTGTCTCATGTTTTCAGATCGGCGGTTGCCGCTTGGTTTTAACGAGCCAAATGGACAAATAAGTGTGGTTCACCAAGCAGGAGGACACTTCAGTATTTGATTTGGCTCTCAAGAGGTCATTTAGTGCACATTTTGACTCCAATGAGGGCATCTAGCTCGTGCTTTTCAACACTTGAGCCATTGGGGGCAAAGGTCACACATTTCCTGGAATCAGTCGATGGTTTGCATCCATCAGTAACTTATGTCTCCCAAGGGTCCTGTAAAACAGCTCTTATCATTGTCAGAGTGGTCAATGTGGGTGAAGTTCAATCAATGAGTCAATAGGACCACAGGGATGGAAAATGTTTTTATTTCCTCTATCACAGTCGTTCCCAACCCGTTTCAATTCAGGGCCCACTTTTATATCTCTAAAATGTTTGCGACCCTCCTCTGACCCAATGAGAAATGTCTTGTTGGAGCCTGATTTGTAACAACAATACGAAATGTAACAAAACCCGATATATAAGAAAACCTAAAATGTAATAAATTGTCAATGATGTAACAAAAGTGTTGAGCTTGAAATGTAATTTTAAAATAAAAGGCATCCAACCCAAAATGTGATAACTGGTCAATAATGTAACAGATTCTGAGCCCAAAACAAAGCATCTATTTTCCCGAAATGTAACAATTTGTCACAGTTTGAGTCAGTTATTACATTTTAGCTTGTAATTCATTCTTTTTCTTGCGTTTCTGGTGTGGCACTATTGTTTAATATTTGACAAGTTATTACATTTTGGGTTTTCTTACATATTTTCCAGTACATATTGGGTCCTTACTAGGTTTCGTGTCATATGTCCTTCTGGCCACTAACACGCCTTCTTAACGGACATTTTTTACATATGAATATCTGAACATTTTATATTTCCTAACAAAATTCACAACTGGGTTTTAACATTGTTTGTGTATTTGTATCTTTTTTTATTCATAATATGTATAATTATATATAACTACACTCCACTAAAATTAAAATTGTAATATTTTGGGAAATAATTTGGCGGACCCCTTGCAATACCTTCACGGCCCACCAGGGGGCCGCGGGCCACAGGTTGGGAATCACTACTCTGACAATTCACAAAGTCTGGCCTGAGTCAATTATTTTATCTCTTAAAACGCTCTTTTTTTTTCGGATTATGACCACACAAAGACTGGTCCGATCATCCAGTACCTGGTTATCTAATACATGTGGACATGAGCATGCCACTCTGACTCACCGTGTCTGTGTGTGTGTGTGTGTGAGTGTGTGTTACAGGATAATGAAAGTGATGGTGCACGCAAACACACGTGCTGCACTCAGAGATAACATGGCGTGATTACAGAGCAAAACAAACAGAAGATATTTGCATGACTAAAGACGCCCGAGGGGAACCTGCTGTGTTTGATCTAAGTCTGGATGTGCACAGAGGCGTGTGTGTGTGTGTGTGTGTGTGTGTATATGTGTGTGCAAGAGAGAGAGAGAGAGTCGCTTTTGAGAAACCGGGAGCGAAAAAAGGAAGATGGAATGAGATTTCTCTGAGAGCAACGTGGGAGGTAGAAGAGGCAGAAGAGGCAATCTTCACCTCCTCCCCGTCATCGCGTGCCACCAGCGCGGTCTGCGAGTTACAGCACATTACACTTTGAATGAGAGGGGGGAGTGGGGGAGGGGGGGAGAGGCAGCAGGGGGGGAGGTCCATGTGGTGGAGAGATGTACAAACACTGGGGATGTGAGCGGAGAAAGTGCTGTCATCTGCGAAAAAAAAGAAAAAAAAAAAAAATAGAGAGAGACACTGTGATGGCTTCACGCTCCGTCACGCCGCTCCGCAGTGACAGACGAGGTGAGAGGTCGAACTTATTCCTCTCTATTGATTCTCTAACTGGAGAGCTCATCAGCAGCTTATCAAACGTCCGCTCACTCCCCCGTCACATCAATCTCTCTCTCTCTCAGACGGAGAAAGTGAATCATACAGAGACAAAGTGTGGAGAGAGGGAGAAGATCTGCACATCATTTCTGTACTCTTCCTCTTCTTCTCTTTCATTATGCTCCTCAGCCGTCCATCATTTATTTTTCCATTGACTCTCGCTGCTTTCTCTTCTTTTCCATTAATATTCTCCCTTTCAAATATTTATCAAACCTCTCGGAGGTGAAGCATCTGTTGGCGTTAAACTGAGTGATTGTCACGTTGCATAAAACATGAGACATCAGTGTTACAAACTCAACCGTGTGGATGGAAGATTGAAGATGGAGAACGCACTTTCACCTGTTTCCTCCACCAACAGAAGCAGAATGAAGTCTGAGCCCTCGACACATCGGGCTGAATAATGACCCTCAGATTAATTTCCTTCACTGTTTGACGGCGGCTGCAGAGACTCCGAGGGGTGCCGAGGCCCTCTAACCTGTTTTTAATGCCTCACAGCAGGGGGGGATCTCCCCAGATCAGCGCTGAAGTCACTGATCCTAATGTTTGCGATCAATCATCACAACTCAGTGACAGCAGACTGTAACAACAGACGCTTGGATGAACATCTGGCAGGTGGTTTCCAACGCTTCAGTGAGCGAGGGCTGCTTGTTCTTTTGTGTGGAAAAAGTCTGGAGGATCCCGATCCCAGAAAGACCCTGACCATCTGTGCACACAAGGAACGGGAAGTCAGTGGGTGGAAGTGGGAAACGTTTGACCTGAAATGACTGATTTCTTCTTTTTCTGCCTTTTTATTTTCATTCTTGTCTTCCCATCCATTTGCCTTATGCACATTCTTTGATATTTAATCTCTGACTCAGCGTTTCCCCAACGTTTTTTCTGGTAACGTACTATTTAGGAGGTACAAGCCGTGGCAACCAAATCCAAAATACAACAAATTTGATTTTTACACTTTCACCAAAACAGTGAACTCAATTTTAACTGTAGCCAACTTTAAAACTCAACAATCACAAAACAAAACTTCCAAAACACAGGAGATTTAACAAATTATCTTTCTTGCTTCATTCTGAGAGAAATACAAGTATTAACAAATACAAAAAAAAACCCCAACAAATTTGTCAAATTCATTTCTATGGACTAGCTTGTGAATAAATTATGAATATAGAACAACAAACAATGGAAAAAAATAGATAGAAAGAAGTTGTTTCAGTATCATTTTTTATGGTACCAGATTAGGGCCAATTTTGATGGAGATAATAAAAGTGATAAAAGGCCAACTCATGGAAAAAAAAGGCCAAATGACAAGAATAAAGTAGAAATATAAACAAGAAAAAAGACAAAATGTCAAGGTTAAAATGGAAATATATACTTTTGAGATTAAAGTCAAAATATTCAGGACATTATGTAAATTCGAGAAAGAAATATAATATATAGGAAAAAGTGGAAAAGTTAAGTTCGAGATCTAAGACCAATGTTGAGACTAAAGTGGTAATCCAGACTCAAGAACAAAGATAAAATGTCGAGAAAGAGTGGAAATATAGTTTAAAGACTATACCAAAATGTCAAGAATTAAAAAGAAAATGTAATTTCAAGAACTAAGTCAAATGTTGAGGAAATATAATTTTGAGATTTAAGTCAAAATATCCAGGAAAAAATGTAAATCAAATTTCAAGAACAAAGATGAAACATCCCAGTCTAGTTTATCTGATAAAAAAAAGAACATTTCATCCATAAAAGACACAATATATGGGGAAAAAGTGAATTGTTTTAAGTTTGAGAACAAAGAAAAGTGTCAAGAGTAAGGTGGAATTATAATTTTTGAGAACAAAGACAAATAATAAGACTAAAATTGATAAATATAATTTTGAGATTGAAGGCATAATGACAATATTAGATGGTCTAGACCAGTGGTTCCCAACCTATGGGCCATGGCCCCCTGGTGGGCTGCAGAGGTATTGCAAGTGGGCCGCCAAATCATTTCCAAGACAGTCTGAAATTTAATGAAGGGTACTTATAGAAAGATGCAAATAAATAGAATAATGTTTAAAATGCTAAAACTCAGAGGATATTAAACATGTTCAAACATTTGTATATAAGAAAAGTCCTTTAAGAAGACATTTTAAAGCCCAATATGTAACATGACCCCAAATTTCAGGTCTGAAATGTTACTAAAAAATGCAATAAAACAAATGTATAACCGAAAAATCGAATCACTATCCCAAACTTTAACCAGTTGTTACATTGTGGGCAAATGGTTATTACATAGCATTATACATACAGCATTAGTACTTGTAGGGTCAGATGTGGGTTGCGAACATTTTTGAGACTTAAAAGTGGGCCCTGAGTTGGAAAAGGTTGGGAACCACTGGTCTAGACAATCATATATACATTTATATATATTAGGTTCTCAGGTCTATCACTTGAGGAACAAAGTATTTCAAATTCAAGCCGATTGGACTCATTATCGTCTTCATTTTCTTTAAGTTTAGGCATCAGAGCTAAAGAAAACCACAAGTTAAAATGTCCAGGCAAAAGAAAGCTGGGTCCCCTCCCTTCAGATGGTAAACACAGGAAGCCTTAGGCATCGAATCAAGATCAAGAAACAAAAAAGAAACATCACTACATATTTAATTTCAGCTAAATCAGCAGGAACTGAAAGTGTAGCAGGAAGTTTGGAAAACAGCACCAACTCCAGCCACAAGTGTCACTGTAATCAACGCCAAACAGAGAATGATGATAATGTTGGACACATACACACGTGCCTCCTTGTTTCTACCTGAATGACTCTGACCTCGGTGGCGACCTGATGATCAGGACCCAACACGCCGCTCCGTGTTTGAAGGCAGTCAGGTCGAGGTTAACGGTCTGAGGAGTGTCGAATAATTTCAGTTTAATGGACGCGACCTGGGCAGTGACCCCTGAAATGGGGCTTAAACGTAGACGGGAGAGAGTTTAGAGGTGGTGAGGTCAAGGTTGTTCATCCAACGTTAGAAGATCTGGATCAAAAGAGACAATTAAGCAAAAGAATTGATCTTTCTTTGATTCTTTTTCTGGGCTTTTGAAGGTAAAAACGTTTCGCCTTCGCCTCACAGAGGTGAGAAAAGGACGTCAGCTTCTTTTCAGATTCTTAGATAAATCCTTATTAACCCTTTAGATCCCATCCAATTCTGGCTTATTTACCATGCTATGTTTTTAAAGCTTATAATTGTAGAACCATGAAGTCAAAATTCATCAGTGACACCTCATTTAAAACATTAAAGTCTCTAGTTTCAGAAAATGTCATGTTTTTATATGTGGCTAAAGTCCACATCAGGATAAATGAAGCTGAAACACCTTTTTTTTTTCCATCTTCATTTTTTATAACCAATTTTTGAGCATCATTAACTTCAAGATGCTTCATGTCAGACATAAAACATCCACCACATCACTTCTACACCTTCTCATCTACATCTGGGTGAAATTTGAGCTTTTAGAGAGTTTTTAGTCTCAGGTGACCAAACACCAGCAGATGCGTCTTCATTTTCTACAGTTTATTCTGACGACTTCGCACAAACAAAACCAGCTTTATCAGTGCTCAGTGTCCTCTTTCTAGTCAATTTTGCACACTCTGTGAAAAGGTTCGCTGAAAACTGTGGAATTATAGCTCCAGGTTACGGATTGTATCACCCCTGTCACAAAAAAAATGAATAAAAATGAACGTGCGGAGAAGAAAAAGAGATTTTTTTTTTTGGCAGTTTATCTTGCTATAGCAGGCTTCGTTTGAACGCTAAGGATTTGGTTACTGTACGTGTGATTTTCAGGCCAGGTAGCCAATAAACAAGCCTAAACAGGGGGTTTTACGCACATCCACTGAATGCTATTATCCAGAAAAGCAGTTGTTGTATAAATCAGGCTCTCCTGGCATCAAATCTCCATGTAGCCAGAAGTCTGAAAAAATGAAATATGCTAAGTTTTGTCAGATTGACATTGAGGAGGAAATGCTCTAAGACTGTGAAGCTGCTGTTATTGATGAGAACGGACACGACAGACAGACAAACAACAGACTTTACAGGAGAAATTTCACCACTTGGAATAATTTGATGAAACAACACTTTTGATATGTTTGAACTCTGGATTCCTCTGGTGGAAAGGAGAGTGAATATTCAGGGTACGGGCGTCAGGATGTGACGTAATGACCCCAAACAGGTAGGACGTCCACGTTGTTGTGATCACTATCTGAGTGATTCTTTCACTAATTATGTTTTGTGGATCACGACAACTGTACAGCAAAGTTAGTGACTGGAATGTGAAGAATCTAGATTTTCTTACATGTTGCATATACTTTGATGACGTCAGAGGAATGGCAAACGGCTCGCCGGCGTGGCAGTGGGAAATAAAGGGTTAATTGACTCGTTATAGAAGTAACATGCAATCGAAATTTCCTCTGGAGCTGATTAGTCCCTGCAGAGCTCGTATTGATGAGCTCATAAACGTACGGCTTGATGAAGTCTCGCCGCTTGTCTTTATTGTGCATCAGTGCTGCAGACGGAGGAAATCACCAGAGGAATACTCTCTCTCTCTTTCTCTCTCTCTCTCTCTCTCTGTGCATTCATCCTGCAGCACTGACACTTTTTTGTTGGAGATGAAGCCAAAGAGCAAAGTAATTAAGAAAGTCTGCGTCGTAAAGTGGGCGTGCGGGCGGGAGCTGCTGATTTGCATTTGTTTATGCAGACGGACCGCAGAGGCAAACGCATGGAGGCTTTTTGTCTCTGAGGGGGACGAGTGTCACTTCCTGCGAGGAGAGAGAGAGAGAGAGAGAGAGAGAGAGAGCGTCTTTTATTAGACAGAGGAGCGAAAAACATGTTTCTGCGCGGCGTGTTTTCCTTTTTCAGAGGTGAACACAGAAAGGTCAGAAAGAGCAGGAGCAGCTGCTGAACGGTTTTTCTTCTAAACACTGAGGGAGGTCAGGATGAGAAGATGGAAGAGGAAAAAAAGGAGGAGAAGTAAGAAAAGAAACGCTCCAGGTAGAGTCTGTGAGTTTGAGGGTGAAGCTCAAAGTGATTTAGCTGCAGATACAATAACAGAGATTAAGTCTGGAGGCAGGAGAACAGCTGCTTACATCAGTTTATTGACTTTAGGGAATTTTGATCACACATTACAGGGAAACTGCTCTGAAGACTCAATCAGCTACGACTTTACAGGAATCTACGACATGAATCTGATAAAACCTGCATATGGGTCAATGGTTTAAGCCAATAGTTGGGTTTGGATGTACTTTTATTTGTTAGTATTGGGTCAATGACAAAAAGAGGGTCTAAAAACGTATTTTTTAAAAGTTCTTTGAAAATGGATAAAAACATATTTCTGAGTGAAGAATCATGTTTTCTAACAGATTTTAGTAGTTGACCAATATTTCAAAGTTTTAGGTTCATTTTTTAATGGTATTTTTAATTTGAGCACCCAAAAATGTCAGGTGGCTCAACCAAATATATGAAAATATATTTATATGTTCGTGTTTTTTTTCTGTGTGAAATTATTGGCAAGTATCTCTCAAGTGTCTGTAGTGACTCATACATTTTCCTTTTGTGTGTTTCATTTCTTTTATTTGTGAATAAGATAAATAATTTGATGTTAAAATAACATTTCACATTATTACATTGGTTGTACCACCTGACATGGAAATTGTTCCAGTCACCAATGAAGTGAAAAAACCTTTTTTATCAGTATTTCAGAGAAATCTACAAACTTTTCCACTTGGTCACAAATGTCATTTGGGCTCCTCTGGCTGATNCAACCAAATATATGAAAATATATTTATATGTTCGTGTTTTTTTTCTGTGTGAAATTATTGGCAAGTATCTCTCAAGTGTCTGTAGTGACTCATACATTTTCCTTTTGTGTGTAAGTAAAGAAAATAAACACTTATTCTATTTATTAAACTACAATTTTATTGTAAAGTGTAATAATGTAACCAACATGGTGGACTGTACCTTTAACAAGGTCAGTGGTTACTTCACTTTTTTGGAAAAAATAGTCATAAAGTCTCTTTAGATGTTTGAAAAGGTGAACCAGTGTTTACAGTAAACCGCTCCTCTGGCTGATCCTGTTTCCTGTTTTATTCTCTTCACTTTAAAATTTCTAATGTTACGGTTGCACCATCCTGACATTTGACGAGGTGAAAATTACGGGACAAAAGTTTTTCACATTTCTCAACAGCTTTAAAATTCTTTTTATTTGCAAAGAATGTTTTATTTAAAAAGGTTCAAGCATAAAATAATGCCACTGTATTTTTAATTTCCATTTACAATAACTGACATTCAATTTTTAGAGTTTAATTACTGTGGATACTTGTCAGGACGGTTGCACCACCTGACATTTTGGGGGTTTGAGGAACCAAAACACAAAAAAACATGTTATATTTTAATAGTTTAAAGATGTGTTCAAATAACACAGGTTTCATAGAATAAAGAAATACATGTGATGAAATACTCAATTCATGATGGAAGGAAATATTGCACTCGGACACAAAAAAAGGGACGTCACGTCATTGACCCATATACAAACATACCAATATACCAACAATATACAGATACAACATAAAGCAAGGCTTAAAGGCTAACATCCCTACCTATCAAAAAAGAAAAAAAAATAGAAAACACCTTGTGGCTTGGTTTAGAGAAAGTGGGAAACTCAAAAACAAAATCCACCAATCTCACGTCTTTAATGGTTCAAACTCCAATCGCAAAGTTCCCAACAATTAAAGACTTTCCAGCAGAGTTGGGAGAGAAGTTGTCCCTAAATCCGGTCACAAAAGGTCTTCCAAAATCAAAACTCGTTTATAAATGCATATTTCACACATTATTGTAAGAATATAAAGATGAATTGGAGTCAGATTTGATCTAAAACCAGAGCAGGAAACTTTGGGATCTTCGGTGCAGCTGAAGCTTTGAAGCATCTTAAAATAAATCTGGTTGAAGTGCGTCTCTAACTTTCTCCCCGCTGCCTCATCCTTCATCTCCTCATCCATTCATCACCTCCTCACCAGTCGATTTATCTCCCCTCCCATTCCTCCCTTCATCACTTGAGTAGTTCATTTGTTCCCTTACTCATCCACACCTCTTTGAATCATTTCGCTTCATTGTAATTCCGTCCCCGCGCTCATCCTTCATTTACGGCGTCTTCTCCTCCATCAGCCGCCTCTAAACCCTGCTGTCGTTACTCACTCCATTCATGAGCTTCTTCTTCTCCTTCGTCATCTCCCTCCCTCTGCTCTCGCACTCTAATTTTGTTTTTCCGTCGCAGGCTGAATTAGAGTCACTTTGCTAACTAAGAATAGGGCATGATGGGAGATCTGTCTGGTGTCAGGGCGGGATCTACGGTCGAGCCCCTGATGGGAGGAGCGATGGGTAGAGGACACTATGGACGACAGGCCGCACCTTCCCTCCGCTGATTCCCTCCATCCATCTTTCTCCCTGTCACCCTTTTGTCCTCCGCTCTGCATCGCTCCCTCTTCTTTCTTTCTCTCCTCCGTCCACCTCTATTCCTCTCATCATCTGTTTCTTCTGTAATGTTCCGTTATTGTTCCCCAGCGTCGCTTCATCCAATCATGGAGCCGGCCTCTCCTCCAAGGTTATTGCCTTTACTTTCTCATTCCCATTTTCTGCTCATTTAAAGCAGCAGTTGGACATTAGTTCAGGTCTGTATGTTCTTCACTTCTGCTGCTTCCTGCTGAGGATTGGAGTCATCATTTTATATCGAATGTTTGGCGATAATTGGGAAACTGGGATGGATTTCATGGCGCGTTATCGAAGCAGATAAAACATGAAGGGCTCTCAGAGGGATTCAAAGTTTAATCCCCAAAACGTGAAAGTGTTTCATTTCTTGTTGGGAGGAAGATAAAAATACAGACGTTTCAGTAATTGGATTCTCCACATTGACCAGGGAAAACCTCAGAGAGCTGCAGATTTAAGACGCTCAGGAAAGTCCTCATCGTGATGCATGAAAGACGGAGGCAGAGTTGTGTTTTATTCATACTAATTACCATCGTTTCTAGCACCAATCCCACCAACATATTCACCCGACTAATATGTCCAGTTGCTCTAAATTCAGGAGGTGGTTCAGATGAGAAAGAGATAAAACCTTTTTGAAGTTTAAATACAAGTTTAAAGAGCACTTATTCAACAGAGCTCCAGTTTTTTTGATGGTAAACGTTACAAAAGTTATATATAACTAAGGCAGGTTGATCGTTTTGATTTGGCATTATCTATTTATTTATATAACTGATTTATTTTCAAGGCCAAATATCTATTTTTATGTTTAATTTGAGTGGAAAAAAAGAAAATGCCAGATAATTAAGAGTTCAAATTAAGTCGATTAAAAAGATTTTTTGTTAAAAACACTGAGGAACAATTGGTTACATTTTCTTTTGGTTAGATTTTTATGCTTCAGTGTTTCTAGATTCTATAATTGCAGTCAGTTTTTTTTTCTTGCACATCAAGTTTTTTTTCCCCATATTTTACCCTCCAGATAAGCTAAATTCCACTGATTGAATTTTTTTTCACCATACCAATTTAATTTTTAATCAGCAAAAAAATCTAACCCAACATTTTTTTTTCCGAATTGTTCCCCAATGTTTTTTTTTTTTTTTTTTTTCAGAAAACGGGGATCCTAAAGTTCAAAAACTTGACCTAACTTGACATAACTTGGCGTAGCTTGGTGTAGCTTGGCGTTACCTGACGTAGCTTGGCGTAAGTTGACTTAACTTGATGTAACTTGACATAGCTTGACATAGCTTGACGTAGCTTGGCGTAACCTGACGTAACCTGACGTAGCTTGACGTAGCTTGACGTAACTCGACATAGCTTGGCGTAGCTTGGTGTAGCTTGGCGTTACCTGACGTAGCTTGGCGTAAGTTGACTTAACTTGATGTAGCTTGACGTAGCTTGACATAGCTTGGCGTAACCTGACGTAACCTGACATAGCTTGGTGTAGCTTGACGTAGCTTAGCGTAGGTTGTCGTAACTTGACGTAGCTTGGTGTAGCTTGATGTAACTTGACATAGCTTGACGTAGATGTATATATTTATATATATATATATATGTTTTTAGTTGTTGGCCTGTGATTGTGGTTCCCTGTTTGATAAAGACGTGCGATCATTACTGCGGCCAAAAACTTTGATTTAAGTAAAAAGATGCTTAAAACTGGTCACTTTTTTTTTTTGCTAAATTTTTTTTTTTCATATTATTGGTTTACTTAGAAATTATAAAAGAGTATTTTGTATGGAAAGGGATTTTAACATACAAAAGCTAAGTTTGACCGTCAGAAATCAACATTACAGAAATGTCTGACTAGTTATAATTACATTTGGGATAGTCAGAATTCATTTATCTGTTTTATTGTTTATTTGTTGTGGACATCACAATAACATTGGCCAAACCAGATGCATTGTTTGAGTGTTCTAGCACAGGTGCTAATCCGCAACGCTTGTCCACAGGAGACTTTTGAAATGATAAAATAATTAAAATAGTGAGAGAAAGTAGAGAAGGAAAGGAAAAAGACACACAGTGTATTGTAACATAACAAAAATAATAAAAGCAGTTTTAATTCAAGATACCTTAGTTTCACCTCGTCATAAAGAACATTTCAGGTATCCACAACTAAATTCTGCCTATCCACAATTATCATTTGGATATCCGAAACATGTCACTTTTGGCCATTCGTTTGAATGGGGTTTCTTATTCAAAATACCTACAACTACATAGTGAATTTCCAAAATATGAATTACAGATTTTTGAAAATGGATTGTAAATATTTGTTATTCCAATTCAGGATATCTGTGAATTCATTTTGCCTAACCAAAACTCAATTAAAGAATTATAGATATGGTATATGGAATAGAAATATGATTGGTGCCAATAAACCAAAACCTGCCACTCTTTGTTCTCTAGACTGTCCCTCCAGGATAAAAAGTCTTTTCTAATTCTGATTGTCAGGAAGGCTTTTTTAGCATCAAAAACTCCTCAAAGTGATTTGATTAGTCCTTAAATCCTCCGTCCTGATGTCCTCTGCCTTGATAAAGACTTCTTATTTTTAAGTGCCCTCCCATCCTGTATTTAGACACGACGCTCATCCAGAGGAAGTGATCCATCTCTGTTGAAGCCAAATGTAAAAAGCCGGCATCCAATTACCTTTTATAAAAGCGGTAATAAAGTTATCTGTGCCCACGGTGGAGGTGGGCGGTGTAGGAAGGTGGGGACAAACACAGCAGATAACACTAATCCTTGAAAACAAACCAGAGAGCAAAGGTAAAACAAATGTGAGAATGAGCTTCATGTCTCGATAAGAGGAGAAAATTACAGCGAAACTCGGCGTTTGGAGCTCGTTACAGAAAAATCTCTTTAATACCCCCTCGTTGTGAATCTGCCGCACTGAGGAAAACATGATACAAACAACCGAAGAGGGAGGGGGGGCTATTAAAGATGTCCTTGTTCCAAATAAGAGTTATGGCCTGAGTGAATGTGGGTGTGTGCTAAAGTGAACCAGACACATCCTTGGATGGAAGGACACGAAGAAAAGGAACCCACTAAGAAACGCCAAAATACGCCACAACCAATCACTGGATCCAGTCTGACGTGTGTTTAACCAGTCAAACCCCCCAGTACGTCACATCTTCTTTGGTGTAAAGTAAATTAAAAACATAAAAAAAAAAGCTTCAGTCTAAGAGTTTGAAGCACGACCTGTCCAAAACGCAAAGTCATTTTCTGTCACATATTCTGCTTTATCTTGATTTTCTGACATAAATTCTGACACGACACTCAGATATCAAAGGGATATCCCAAAAAATTATTATGCAAGGAAGATACAAAGTGTCCAAAAATACAGCTGAATAAATTTTTTCACCAATCTCATCGAAAGCTTTGGCACTCAGAGACGAGACGATCGTTTCTTTCCAAGTGAGGACACCAATGTCTAATAATAACTTCACACTTTCATTTTTTAAAAAAAGGCAAACTTACAGGAGCCTCTTTCTGCCTGTTACAAAGAAATAAAGATACAAAACAAGCTTTGTTGGAATTTTTTTCTTAACTCTTAAGCAGCGTGCGGATAAACGAGTGAGCACGGAGCAGGTTTCTGACGACAGTGAAGCAGATGTCGGGAAAAATAAAGTCGCAACCACTGCTAGAAACGCAGAAATAACTCTCTGCTTTTTAAGCATTCCAGCGCAATCTATATGAAGTTACCAATGCTGTAAACAGTGTGACTCCTGCGGCCACAGAACACCAAAGGCGGGAAACCAGTGACGTTTTATGGGGACGTGATAACGTGACTCTAACTTGGCTCATCGCAGATAAAAAACCAAACCAGTTCTTAGCAGGAACGAGATTAAATCCAACCAAGCACTAGCACGAGCATTGAACGAAAACTTGTGGGAAAAAAGTGACAGTCGCGTTGCAATTAGCTACCACTTTCTCTGGTTTAAGTAACCTATTTATATTATTTTATTTCAAATCATGTATCTAGAAATTATTATTGATGTATAATATTATAAGTGACATGATACACACAGTACAGTTGCAAAGCTTATTTTAACCCTGTGGTGCAAAGTGGTCACTACAGTGGACACTTACTTAAAAGTTATTTCCTCTTAAATTCAATGGTTCATGTGGTGGAAATTCATATTAGTCTGTGTCAGGATATTTTTATTCTTCTTAGGGCCTGAAAAAATCTTTTCAATTTTTTTTCCAAACATGTATGTATTTTAAAATGTTTAAGACAAACATTTGAGGGTGAAAAAGCTTATAAACTATAAATTATTCAGTGTTAAAATGAATGAAAGAGAATTAAAATGTGACAAAGCATTAAAAAAAAAGATTCATGAAATTACCAAAAAAGAAAAAGAAGTAAAAAAAAGTCATATTTACAATAAGTTCACACTGTTTTATGTTGAATTCTCAGTAACAAATATTTGAAGAAAAAAAATTAAAAAACTTATTTTCATGCTTTAAGAGACATAAAAACACTCAAGGGAAAAATCCTGACACTGACTTTCATAATTCAGGCATCAGAGGGTTAATTTATTCCCTCTGACTGTTCTAAAATTATCTTGAGAGCAATAAGAAAATAACCAAGTTTTGAATCATATGTCATTTTTTATTTCATTTATTGTAAAATTGTGTTGTCTTTGGGTTAGAAAAGCATGTTTTTGTTCTATTTACCCATGTATAGTTATGGTTAAGATTTTCTATAACAAATTTACGAATGATATATTTTGTGTTCTCTTTGGAAAAGTATTTCTGTAGCCACTTTGAAACAATGTGAGACAGAACAAAAAGTATTGTGAATTTCCCTCTGGATCAATAAAGTATCTATCTATCTGTCTAAAAGTATTGAAAATTATCGAAATGTATGGTGGTATTGGTATCGATACCAATATGTTAGTATCCTGACAACATGACCTGTGACTCCCAAAATATCATTGCCAGCATCTGGTGATCATCCGACGTGGTAAAACATTCATACTCCAATCCAAAAACAGACAAATACTAACAAATAAAAATACATCCAAACCCAACTATTGGCTTTAACCATTTTGGATCAACAAGGAATTATAGGCGTGACACTGAAGAGGAACCAGATGCCAAGAAATATTGTTTATGGATTGATCTTATACTGAACAAGATGTTGCTGTTACATCAGAGGACAAACAATCTTAATCTTTTAACAGCTCAAAACTGTGTCCTATCATCTGTCACGCCCAAACTCCCTCCAGCGCCGTCCTCGCCTTCAGCAAACACGTCCGACATCTGTTGGCTTGGACCGTTTGTGAGAGAGAGGGGTGACGGCTCGATTTGGACGTACACCAACGTGTAGGTCGTACGGCGCCGCGATAAGAAGTCCATTCTTCTGTGACTGAATGTGTGGAGGAACATATTGTGTGTGTTTTCATGTGGACTCCTCCTGAGCAAACACACTCCTAAGTCTCTCAGATTAGAGAGCGGGAGTGGATTAGCATGCACTTGTCGAGGAAAAGGGAAAAGAGCAAATGTGAGTCAGTGTTCCTTACCCCTTTTGGACAAACACACACACACAAACACACATCACACGCTTCGCTCTCTTTCCTGATGATATCTGTTTATATCCAGACCAGAGCGGAGTCTGAAAATAGCCGCTCCGCTCTTTGAAATGCTGCTACAGTCGCCGTGATAAAGAAGATTTCTGGCATCAACGCCGCGAGTACCCATATGGTTTTTCTTGGCACGCCGTTCCTCCTCAATCCACCTGCCATTGTGCCAGTGATGAGATTAGGCCTCTTTGGAGATCACTCAGTTGTTGCGCCAATGTCTCACACCTCAACGTGCCTGGTGCCAATTTGTGCCGATTGCCAAACCTCGTTTCAGCTGAAAAAGCTGCAAACTGACATTGAAGCTGAAATTTCTGGGCTAAATGTGGAAACAGGAGCTCTGCAATCTGCGTCCCTGTGTTTTAAAAAATTGGAGGAAAGATTTTGTATGAGACGCTCTGAGTTTGACAGCGTCTTAATTTAGATGTGGGTGATTCATTTGCCCCTGAAAACCTGTGGCTGTTTTTCTAGAATTCCAGCAACTTTGGGAATTCCTAATTGGTGGAGCCGCCATAGTGTTTCTGTTTTCTATTTGGGGCGCATTCCTCTGACATCATCAAAGTTGAAACAGTACCGCCTTCGTAAAACATCAGAATGATAAACCATGATAGAAAGTTTAGATTCTTCACATTTCAGTCACTAACTTTGCTGTACAGCTGTCGTGATCCACAAAACGTAATTAGTGAAAGAATCACTCTGATAGTGATCACAACAACTAGGACGTCCTACCTGTTTGGGGTCATTACGTCACATCCTGACGCCCGTACCCTGAATATTCACTCTCCTTTCCACCAGAGGAATCCAGAGTTCAAACATATCAAAAGTGTTGTTTCATCAAATTATTCCAAGTGGTGAAATTTCTCCTGTAAAGTCCGTTGTTTGTCTGTCTGTGGTGTCCGTTCTCATCAATAACAGCAGCTTCACAGTCTTAGAGCATTTCCTCCTCAATGTCAATCTGACAAANTGTCGTGATCCACAAAACGTAATTAGTGAAAGAATCACTCTGATAGTGATCACAACAACGTGGACGTCCTACCTGTTTGGGGTCATTACGTCACATCCTGACGCCCGTACCCTGAATATTCACTCTCCTTTCCACCAGAGGAATCCAGAGTTCAAACATATCAAAAGTGTTGTTTCATCAAATTATTCCAAGTGGTGAAATTTCTCCTGTAAAGTCCGTTGTTTGTCTGTCTGTGGTGTCCGTTCTCATCAATAACAGCAGCTTCACAGTCTTAGAGCATTTCCTCCTCAATGTCAACCTGACAAAGCTCCACAACGGAAGTGTCCCCATCTCAATAAACAGAGATTTGATGCCAGGAGAGCCTGATTTATACAACAACTAGCAAGTAGCAATAGCTGCAACTGTGTAAAAGCCTCCTAACAAGCTCGTTTATTGGCTACCTGGCCTGAAAATCACACGTACAGTAACCAACAGCCTAACTGTTCACACAAAGCCTGCTGTAGCTCACTAGATCGTAGAAAAGATGATTTTTTTTTTGCCATGCATAATCGTTAATAAGTACGATCTGTGACCAGGAGCTATAATTTCACATTTTCTAGCAAACCTTTTCACAGAGAGAACAAAGTTGACTACAAAGAAGACACTGAGCACTAATACAGCTGGTTTTGTTTGCGCAAAGTCGTCAGACTAGACTGTGGTAAATGAGACGCATCTGCTTGTGTTTGTTCACCTGAGACTAAAAACTCTTTTACTCCTACTAGTTTTACCTAAAAAGCTCAAATTTCACCCAGATGTAAATGAGAAGGTGTAGAAGTGATGTGGTGGATGTTTTATGTCTGACATGAAGCATCTTGAAGTCAATGATGCTCAAAAATTGAAGAGGAAAAAAAAGTGTATCAGCTGCATTTATCCTGATGTGGACTTTAACCACATACAAAAACAGGACATTTTCTGAAACTAGAGACTTTAATCTTTCAAATGAGGTGTCACTGATGAATTCTGACCTTATAGTTCTACAGTTAAGCTCTGAAACATAGTGTGGTAAATAGGCCAGAATTGGGTGGGACATAAGGTTTTAAACTCAGGTGACAAACCCTGACTCTGTCCTTGTTTTGTTGAGTCTGTGGGGACATTTCTGCATTATTTATATTTCATATATCATTTTACGATCTGTTTCCTGAAGTATCCATTTGTCTATTACTTTGTCGTGTATAAGAGAAACTGTAATGACTGAGTTTCCCCTGAGGGAACAAGATGCAACAACAGAGAATGTGTGAATGGCCATATGACAAGTGTGATGCACACATATATATACACACACAAACACACACACTCACACACTCCGGGAGTGTTTTAGCCTGTCCGATTCACCCTGTCAAACAGGAGCCCTGAGTTCACCTGTGCAGGTGTGTGCAGCTGCAGGTTCACGTCCATGTGAACTCAGCTTTCAGCATCTCTCTCCATCTCTTCCTCTGTGTGTGTGTGTGTGTGTGTGTGTGTGTGTGTGTGTGTGTGTGCTCGATTCCCCGCACGTTCCCCTGAAAGCCCCGTTTTTAAGCTAATGTCGCTGGGAAAAAAAAAAAAAATGTCTAGACACCAACGACAGGAAGACAGATGAGCGACATCACCAGCGGCGCACACAAACAAAAACACTCGCTCGCTCACGTATCTCAGTCCCACGGGTCCAGTGAGCAGCACCCAGGGGCATCATGGGAAACTTGGCACCGGGTCAGGGATTCAGAAGAAGACAGAAGACTGCCGAGGATTTGACTTTAACCTGCGGCCAAACTCATCGATCAATGCGGACAGCGTTACTTAGAATATTGACATTTTTGTTCACTGGCAGGTTTCCCATCAGCCCTTTTCCTTTTAAGAGAGTTATGAGTAAACACAGACGCCTTCAAATGTTTCCCTGCTGCATCTGGGATAAAAAATAACACTTCGAATAGTGTTTGATTTTATTTCACAAACAGCTGATTTGATTGACGTTGAGAACATGGATTTGAAGACGAGGAAACCACAGTCGGGAGATTAAACTCCAAACTTTAAATCTAATCTTACTGCCTCCATTAGAATCTGTCTTATCACAGACATCAGACACATGATGAGTCAAAACTGCACAGAGAAAAGAGTTTTATGAAAGGTGGGGATGAGGAAAACTGTTCAAAGGGTTACCCTAACCCTAACCCAACCCAACTCAAATCCTAACCCTAACCCTAACCCTAACATAGAACGTTCGTTTCCATATCGATGACATCAACAAGTTTAGGAGCAACAAATGCAGAAATTGAGATAATGACTTCTTCAGGACGAGCTTAGAAATTTCAGAGAGACAATAACAAACCACATTCTGCATGGATTACAACAGTATGGCTCTGTAGTAGAAGAGTGCGGGTGCAAATTCTTCACAAGGTGAGAATTGGGAAACGTTTGAGTTTCCAAACTTACATATTTTTCACTTTCAACATTTTTTAACCCCAAAAAAATAGATTCTTGATGTGGCCCTAATACTCTGTTGTATTTTAGAAATTGTAAATTTGCATAAAGTTTGTAAAAGTGTTTCAAACTTTTCTTCAGTTTGCACTTCTCAGCCTCCGTAATTATTACCTGTGATTGAATCTTTGTTGCACAAAGATCCTTATGCAGTTTTATTTCACCACTGTGAAGTTTGTCTATTGTTCTTTAAGGAGCTGTTTGAGTTTCCTCTTTCACTCGATGATTGAAGACTTATGGTAAACTGTGTGTCTTCAAGGATTTAAAAACTATCAAAAGCTTTCCTAGCCTTTGGGAAATTGGGGTTGTAACTGCAATATAGCAAAAACACAAAGCCAGAATTGGGGGAAAAAAAATATGTAATTTACTTTCAGGATGTCCTGCTCAGCAGTTTTGGTCCCTAATCTAATTTTTCAGCCCTGAATATCTGCAGATTCTGAGTCCTGATCCAAGATAATCATTACATGAGAGGTTGTTTTCCCTTGCTCTCCCGAATAAGACCTTTATACATGTTTATGCATGCACTGCAGCACGTTTTGATGCACCGTTTGACCCGTATGTCCCTGGAGAGCCACCATAGGATGCTGTAAAGCGGCTAATATGGCTGTAATGTGTCTGCCTGTGCATTTGTAATCTGCAGTAAAGTTTAAGTGTGGCTGGTGTTTGACATCAATGTAACATTTGTTAATTATGTCCTGAAAAGTAAAAGTGAAGCAGCTGGTTCCTGAATAATAGTTTTAAACCAAACAGCTCAGCGTTTGTTCGTGGAATCATGAAAAACTGAATGTTGGATTAAGAATTTGACATTTAATAAATCTCTGAGCATCTTGGTTTCATCTTTTCTTCGCTTTGATCGACTTCAGTCGGCTAATACCCCCCGCCCTCCATATGTGGATCCCCGCCAGAATAAAAGCATAAGCTTGGACTGTATCTGTTAGGGCTTAGAAAGATTCAGCTGCAGCTTTAGATCTCCGACAGGTTTCTGGTTTGTGAGCTGTGAAGACAAAAAGGGATCGTCCACTCCTCTCACAGAAAGAAAACTAATCCCTGATTTCTGTTTGTCTTTGAGGCGATTTCACTTCATTAATTATTCATAGAGAGGTTAGAGTCTGGGAATTTTCATCTCCACTGTGTTTGTACATGAGTTTCACTTAAAAACACTCACCAACACTTAATTACACAGCTACAACAAAATCAGCTATTACTAAAACCTGCAACTTAATGAGTCTCTGTGATGTTATTAGATTATTTAAATCAGGATAATTAATTGGACGCTCTTGTTTTAATTAATACACTTAATGACTTTCTTTCTCTTGACCTTTTTAAATCATTTGAATAACACTGGTTAATGAGGAAATAGAAAAACCAGAGGAGAAAACCAGACAAAGACCTTTTGGGTTTTTTTTCCAACAGCAAAACTAGAGAAAAGCACATTAAGAGAGAAAAACAAAGACTGTTATTCAAAGAAAAAAAAGGTTAAAGCTACAAGCAGCAATAAATAAACATCTTACAATGCCACTTTTGACCAGTAGGTGGAGTTTTGACTTCAATTTAACTGTATGATTGCTTATATGGAATCATTCCGATAGTATTTTAAGTATTTTCTAAAGTCATTTCTGTCCAAAAATAATAAAGTTAAATAAAAAAACTTGATCAGGGAGAATCTCTTTAAAAAAGTTTGTCCCAATACATTCCCGAAAATCACTAAAATCAAATACTGAACTCAAATTTCTTGACACCTCTCTTCGGGAAATCATCATTCAGATAGTTGACTTTTTCGTAAGTCTTTGCATATAAAATAAAGACGTAAGAACATCTAGGTAAAAATAAATAAATTTAAAAATCCAAACAGAGATTTAAAATTTAAAAAGTCAAAATTATGGATTTGTAGACTAAACAAGACATTAACAAGTTGAAAGAGAGAAAACATCCAAATGTGGAGATAAAAAAAAATCAAAAGTATGAACAAAATGTCAAATTTAAGGGTTAAAGAACATAAATATGGGTCCAAAATTAAATACAAGGAGATGACAATAAGAAATGAGACTTCGAAAAAGCCACAAGTGTTGATTTCAAGACAAGAGCTACAAATGAAAAAGTCTCAAGACGGAGATTAAAAGTTAATTTAATGAAAGAAAAAGTCAAATTGAGAAGATAAAGAGTCAAATGTATGTTCAGAATGTCAGATTTGTCAAATTTTAGAGGATGAATCTTTAAATTCTCGATATCACCAAATGTTTGGCTCCTGAAATAAATTGACTCACGGTGACTCTTGTTTGCATTTTCAGTGGGATTTAAAGCTCCAGAGCTTCGCCGGGTTCACTGCGCCATGAGCCACAGGCTTTAGTGAGTGTGTACGCCAGGAACAAAAAAAAAAAAAAAAGAAGAGTGAAGGAGTTGTGAGTTGATAAACTGACAAGCGAGAGAGTATGTTAGCTGGTAAACTGCGTCTGACACACACACACGTACACACACACACACACTCAGACCACCATATGTGCTGCCAAACTGTCAAACAGCAGAAGAAGAGACAAATCCCCAAAGCACATCACCTTCAAAGTGAAGACTACCAAGAGACTGAGAGAGGGAGAGAAAGAGAAAAGGAGGAGGGGGAGGAAAAGAGGAGTGTGTGTGAAAATGTAGAAACTGTATCACACACACACACACACACTGAAAGACCAGTTCTTAAGAGGAAAGAGGAAGAGTGAGTGGAATATAAAGCAACGAAGGGAAAGAGCGAGAAAGAAGGTGAAACAGACGAGAAAAAAAAGCAAAATAAGGATGAAAGAGCGAAACTGGAATATGGGAAAAAGAAGGAAGCGAGCAGCAGGGAGGAAAAACATCAGGAAAAGATTTAGACAGAGACTGAGGGAGAAAAGAGGGAAGACAGCAGGGGATAGATGATGAAACTGCAGGAGGGATGAAAGAAGAAGGGATGAAACCATCAGAGGAAGAAGGAGAAGACTGGATGAGAAAGGTTTGAGTGAAAGATGAGGATGAGGGAGAGAAGGATGAGACCCAAAGGAGAGATCTGAGGGTTAGAAGAGATGAGATCCAGATAGAGAGAATACTAAAAGGTGAAAGTGCATTTTCAAATATTTATCATGTCCCTCTGGGGCCACCGTAGTATCTTAACAGGATTTACAGCAAAAAAAAAATCCTTATTTTTCTCTGACTGATCTGTTAGAAAACCCTTATTGTAGTTGATTCCTACTGTTTCTTTAAAGCTTCACAAACCCCCTTCTCTCTGATTGGTCAGCTCTCTGAAGGCCTGACAGGGGAATTATGGGAACTGTCCTTGGTTTTTGAGGCCCCGACACATCAACATGTCTTGAAGCAGTTTGAAACAACGAGGCCATCAGATAAAAATCTCCAGAGAGTGTAGAGTTCTTGCCTTGTTGAAGACTTGTCTTTCTGAAGCCTCATCTTGCAAAAGTTGTGTAGGTCTTTAGTCAAGGCTTGAAAAAGTCTTGGTTTGTGGAAGTTTCATCTCTTAAATTTCTCGTCTTGTCTATTTTTGTGAAAGTCTCGTCTCTTGAAAGTCTCGTCTTATTTTGTCAAAGTCTCACCTTTGGGAAGTCCCTTCTACTCAGAGTCTAGTCTCTTTTTTGTGATGGTTCTGTCTCATCTTTGGAAAGTCTGGTCTCTTCAAAATCTTTTCTCCCATGAAAGTCTTGTTTTGACTTGTAAAATTGTCTCTCAGAGAACTGGTCTTGTGAAAGTCTCATCTTTTTTTCTGTCTCTTAATGGTGGCGTCCACTATCCTCTCATGAAAATCTGATCTTGTGGACTTGTCTTTGTGAACATTTTGTGAGGACACAAAATCCAAACCTCTGGTCAAACTTGATACCAAAATGTTGTGATTACTATTTCTAATGAAAGTAGCATCAACCATCTCGGTTTGAGCAGAAATTTAGTGAAGATGGAAGTGTGGTTCCTGTCCGTTCGAGCAGAGGTTTAACCTTTCTGAGTCGCGATCCCTGAATTTACATGCTCTGGTATCTGGGACCTCCAGGATTTGTTTTTTTAATTTTGATTTAAGACAGCAAAAATCAACTCATGCTCATCAAAATTTTAACAAGAGAGTCAGGAAAACTGCCCAAGTTTGTTTCTGAATATTTATGTTGACAAGCGTGGGAAAAAAAAACGAGTCAATATTTTTGTTTTTCCATTTTATCAAAGTAAATTGAAGACAAAAATAATGTCTGAATTGCTTGTAACAAGTAATAAAATATCTGCCAGTGGGTCAAGAAGAACTTTTTCCTCAAGTTTCTTGAAATTTGAATTTATTTATTTTTTTACTTGTTACAAGAAATTCAGATGTCGCGCAGATGGCCTAGTGGATATGGCCGCGCACCATGAGGTTTTCCCTCGAGCGGGTGGTCCAGGTTCGATTCCCACCTGTGGCCTGTTTCCCGCTCTCTCCCCCTTTCCTACTCTATCCACTGTCATCCACTATCCAATTAAAGGTAGAAAAGTCCAAAAATATCTTTAAAAAAGGAAAAAAAAAAAAAAAAAAAAGACATTCAGAAGTCAGTTTTGTCTTTAAATAACTTGAAATTAGACATTTTTTCTAGACTGGTCACTTGAATGTGGCTTATATTGAGAAAAAAAAGACATTTTTTTCTAAAAATAAAAAAAAAACGCTTGGTTAGATTTAAGTTTTTGCAGTGAAAATATGAACGAGTTTGTCAACTTTTGCTCATTGAACTCATTCAGGTAAAACACTTGAAGGTCAGATCATAGAAACTTGACTGATAAAAGAAATTTCTTAAAAACTAATGAGGCAGAAAACAACTCAAACAACCCTGCCTGTATTTTTTTAATTTAATGTTAATTGAATTTTGTCAGGTTGAGAAACTACATCCTCAAAAACTGCAAAAACAAACCTGTTCACAGCCGGAACTTGGGTCACTTTAAATCAGAAACAAGTGGGCAAAAGAAAAAAAATATGGACAAGGAGGAAAATGACATGATAGAGAGGTTAAAGGGGAAGAAAATCCATGCAGGTAAGAAGAAAATTCCTCTGGGAATTCAGGAAAAAAGGACCAAAGGCAGAGGAAGGAGGGAGCGAGTGCATGAAATATGGAAAATGACATGAGAAATAGCTGTAACAGGAGCAAACACTGGTATGGAAACAGAAATACATGAAAGATCAAGGGGCTCCAACAGCTGGGGAACAGGTAGGAGAAGAAGAAGTAAAGGAGGAGGAAGGTGAAGAGCGCCACAAGGGAGGAGAGGAGTGAAACGAGGCGGGTGGAGATAAGGATGAAGAAGGAGGCGACGAGGGAAAGAGGAAACCCTGAATAGATGGAGCGTGGGGAGGAGAGAAGGACGCAGACGACGGGTGTAAAAAAAAAAAAAAGGACAGAAAAGGAAACTGGAGGGGAAAAGGGGCAAAGAGCAGAGTGAGGGATTGTGGGTAGAGAGATGAATTAGCAGGGGGGCTGTGAAGCGGGAGGGATATATTCATGAAGACTGGAAAAAAAAAAAAACCTCTCCACACTCATGATTAATGTTCTGTAGGTTGGAAAACACGGTCACCTGCTGAGAATCAGGCGTCAGAATAGACAAACATGGAAGAAGGAGGGAGCGTCTGATTGGTTCACAGGAGGATTATTTTAGCGTTAAATAAACCACATACAAGACGAGACCAAAACAAGACCAAGACCTGAACCATGAGGAGCATTTTCTCTTAAGTCGACTTTTCTTTCCTGAATACATTTAACAGGCAACAACAACATTGTCTACAAATCTTTCAAACCACAACATGCAAAATTCTTAAATCTCAACTAATTTTTTAAACCAAAGTTTTGAAAACGATGAATTCATTATTTATCTCAAAGTCAAGAGTAGGTCAAAGATTGTTTTCTGTAGCTGAAAATCAGATGTTTGTTTCTCAGGTGAAGTCAGTGTTCAAGTTTTTCTGACTGAAATAATTTGCACTGACGTCCCGATTTTTCCAGAACAATAAGTGAACAAACTAAAATATTGAGGTTCCGTATAAATGGCGAGTGGTTGGTGGGAAATTCTTTATCTTCCACCAGTGCAAGTGTGGGTTGAGCAAATGTGAAGCGCAAAAGTGTGGAATGCGTATGTGTGGAAAACAAAAGTGCAGAATTAAGGTGCAGAATGTATCAGTGTGGAATGCACCAGCGCAAAATGTGTATGTGTGGGACACAAAAGTGTTATATGCATAAGTGTGGAATGCGTATGTGTGGAATGCACCAGCACAAAATAAATGTGTATTTGTGAAATGCATATGTGTGGAACACCAAAGTGCAGAATGTGTAAGTGTGGAATGCAAAAGTGCAGAATGCATATGTCAAATGCGCTATTACAAAATCAATGTTTAAGTGCTGAATGCTTATGTGTGAGATGTACTAGCGCAAAATAAATGCGTGAGTGTGGAATGCATATGTGTGTTTTATTCAGTGTTGGATCAGGAAAAGAATCGGGAATATCAAATATTACTACCGCATAAGCAAAGTAGAGCATGCATCAGCGTTTCCACTGAAAACTCTGGCTTATCGTTAACACGGCAACGGTGACACTACAGCGAGACTGAGACAGTGTGACGAAGGCGTTCAGAGGCTGTTCAACCCCCTGTTTTTAGTGACAGGAGGAAGATGAATATAGTGATCAATGACTTTTCTGGAAGGCTACTGTGAAACCAGCCATTTTAAAGCCACTGTTTGAAAAATAAAGAACATTTATCTAATTAAAAGAAAAAAGAAAAAAACTATGAAAATTTTTCCTGTAACGATGTGGACACCTGCGGTGTGGGTGCGTATCATATTCAGGCTCAATTAATAGTCTGGAAATTATTGTACAACATTAATTAATATGGAACAGATCAGAGGAAAAGCAGATCAGTTCTGGTCTTGACAGAAAATCTCGAGTCCAGCAACATAACTGCCACATGCCGATCGTGTGTCCATGTGTCCGTGTGCTGCTCTTTTATTTCCTCCAGCTCTTGACAAATGACATGAGGGAGTTACAGGAATCCTCTCTGCTGCTTATTCACACACACACACACACACACATACAGTGACAGGTGTGAAGCAAATCCTCTCTTCTGATGGAAAGTCCCCGGGAACCCACGGGACGCTCGGGGAAACGTGGCAGGCTGTACAAATTTCTGTTTTCGCCGCCAAACCCAGAAGCTGAGAGCGTAAACAACAATTATGCATTTTCCCGCCTGTGCGCGAGCGTGACAGCTCCCGTCATGGCTGCCTTGGTCAGTGACAAGCGCAAACTTTTCTTTAAATGAAGCGAACATGTGTCATACGTGTGTGCGGGGGTGTAATACAGGCTTTGATTTACAGCCCTGCTCAGGGGGTGGGGGGATGGGGGGAGGAACGGGGGTCTGCTGCCTCAGATTAAAGTCTGAGGGGACTCTGGATGCAGAGTGGAGCTGTCAGGATCAACATACGCTGCATATAAATATGAAGCACGGGGGGATTCTTGCAGGAACGGCGCGCTGCTCTGCATCACACGTCTGCAGCGGTGACGCGCTCGTGTTCGGATCCGCCTCAATCTGATTCCCCTCGATGCTCAAACACAGTCTTTGCTTTTCTCTCACTCTTTAAGATTCCTGTACATGTGTTGCTTCTTGCGCTGCCTTCTCTGTCCTGAGCATCAAAAACACTTTTAGTTTTAAAACTCGTTTAAATTTCAACTCATAAACTGAACAATATCACAGGGATAACGTGCGATTTAAGCAGCAGTGATGTTTTTAATACCATAGATTTCCTTTCTGATCCTACGCTGCAGTGATTCCCAACCTGTGGGTGGCGGCCCCCTAGTGGGCCGTGAAGGTATTGCGCATGCCACAATCACGCTTTCGCATCTTATACTTTCATACTCTGAAATAACATATCCAACACTTACCCTTTCTGCATATTTGCATTCCAGACTTAGGTTACCCACACTTACACGTTTTGCACTCACACATTCTGCACCTCCACACTTAAACACTGCTCAAATGCATTCCGCACTTTCACATCTTGCACTTATCCTTTCAAAAAATTATAAATTTCTCACCTATCCTTTCTATACCTTTGCATCCCACGCTTTCAATATCGCACTTTGCGTTCCGCACTCACACATTGTGCACATATGCATTCCAAACTTACACACTGCTCATATGCATCCTGAACTTGTGCATTTGGCACTAATGTATTCTGCACTTACACATGCCACAATTGTGTACCCCGCTATTATGCATTCCGCACTTTCACATTTTGAACTCTCACATTCTAAAAATAACGTATATCTTACCTACCCTTTCTGCATTTTTTGCATCCCAGACTTTTGTATCGGACACTTATGACTTTTACACTCACACATCCTGCACTTGTGCATCCTACCTCCTAAACACTGCTCATTTGCACATTTGGCACTTATGTTTTCTGCACTTGCACATGCCACAATCGTGTACTCTGCTTTTATGCATTCAGCACGTTCACATTTTGCACTTTCGTATTCCGAAACAGCAGTTTTTGCACCCACCCTTTCTGCATATTTGCATTCCAGACTTACATACACAACACGTTTACATTCTGCACTCACACATTCTGCACTTACACACTGCTCAATGGCATTCTGCACTGGCATATTTGGCACTCTTCTTCTCTGCACTCACACATGCCACAATCGTGTATTCCACATTTATGCATTCTGCACTTTCACATTTCGCTCTTTTTGCATTCCGAAACAGCGTTTTTTGTGCCCACTCTTTCTGCATATTTGCATTCCAGACTTATGTATCCTAAACTTACATACACAACACGTTTACATTATGCACTCACACATTCTGCACTTACACACTGCTCATATGCATTCTGCATTTGTGCATTTCGCACTAATGTTCTCTGTACTAAGGCATAGTGCATAGGCACTTTCGCATTCCGAAACAGCGGTTTTTGCACCCACCATTTCTGCCTATTTGAATTCCAGACTTACATACACAACAAGTTTACATTCCGCACTCACACATTTCGCACTTTCGCATTCCAAAACAGGGTTTTTCGCGCCTACTCTTTCTGCATATTTGCATTCCAGACTTATGTATCCCAAACTTATATACACAACACTTCTGCATTCTGCACTCACACATTCTACACTTTCACTTTCGCTTTGCACTTTTGCATTCCAAAATAACGCTTTTTGCACTTACTCTTTCTACAATTTTTGCATTCCACACTTATGTATCCCACACTTCAGTATACAACACTTTTTTGCATTCTGCACTCACACGTTATGCGCTTACACATTCTGCACTTTTGCATTCTGAACATACACACTCTGCACACGCGCATCCCAGCTTCAGAATTCAGCATTTATGCATTCTACACTCATGTAGTCCACACTTACACAATCTGCACTCACACACGTTCTGCACTTACACATTCAGTAAACAAGCATTCTGCACTTACGCTTTCGGCACTTGCCTTCAAAATATTATATCACTCACTTTTGCATTCTTCACTTGCACGTTACACTCATGTAGTCCGCACTTACACATTCCACATTTGGGCACGTTGCTCAAATGTTTTCTGCACTTACACATTCCACATGACAGTTTTAACTGCCAAAAGTTACTCAGAATCAGTTTTTCTGTTTAAGTATCTGCCATAATCTGGTTTTAAAATGCCTCTTTACAAAAATTAAGTCAGCTTTTAGATGAATCCATCCTTTTTTCATCAACTTTGGGTTAATTTTCCAACAATTATCAGATCCTTCACTTCTTCTTGGTTGAATTCTTTTCATCTGCTTGTCTCTCAAAGTTTTTTTTTTTTAATTCTACACCATTTAGTCCAACTTGACCCCACTCAGCAGACGCTATAGGAGCCATTAAGCTTTTTATCTGCTTGTGTAACTTGAGGGTGTGACGCTCAGTCATCTTGACCTCACACCCTCAGATCTGACTCCAACATCAGAGACTTGAACCTTAATTTGCTCAGACGCTTCAGTTTAATCTATTTATAGCAGGAGCTCTTATCTAAACACACTCGGTCGGTCGGTGGGAGGGTGGACGTTATGTCATCAGATTATTATTAACACCTTTGTCCTCCACCTTTGACCTGAAGAGGAAATGTGCATTAAGTGTCCACCTCCTCCTCTTATCATCTGTTACCGTCCTCGTTTATCCTCACAGGAGAACGATGAGCGGCTCGAAGGAGACGTAAAGAGGATTCCCAAGAATATAATTACATATTTTAATACTGTAACACAAAATAATACTGGTGTAACTGCATTTTCTTTCATTAATTGCTTCCTAAAGATGACAGGCCGTTCTCTGTCGGAGGAATTAATAAAACGTCTGCAACCGAGCAGGAAATATTAAAGGAAAGTGTTTTAATTGAGGCTGCTTTAAGTTTCCTGTGAAGTGTGAGGGATCCTGCTCCATTAAAGGTTTTATTCTTCAGAATTTTCTTTTTCAGGCTCTGTTCCAGAAAAGTCTTTAAATTATTCAGCTGTGTTGGTCTAATTAAAGCCACAGTAGAGGATTTTTTCCTCCATGTTGAAGTGTTTTATCTTTGGGTCTTTGCTTCTGGAAAGTCTGGAAAAATACTTAGACTGGGACGTTTTTCGTGACGTTAAAACACGTCACTGAAAACTCGCCGAAACACTTTCGACAGTATTTATATATCTCTAAGTTGTTTTTTTCATTTTATAACCCTGACTTTATTACCTAAAAATTTTGATTTTTTTTTTACCTCAAAATGTTGACTTAATTACTTTTAAAATTATAATTATTATTTTTTTAATTTATTTAATTTTACATTTTTTCTTTTTATCCTAAATTTTGACTTATCTCAAAATGTTGTCTTTATTATTTTTAAATTATTTTTATCTTTATATATTTATACATTTATTTATTACTTTTTTATCTTACATTTTGACTTGTCATCCCAAAATCTTGGGCAGAAATTATTCTCACCAAAGTCAATTTCTCTCTCTCTCTTTTTTCTTTTTTTTTTTTGTGTGTGTGTGTAAATGGCAGAAATAGGCTTCCGTATATATGCCTTACCATATGCTTTAATACAAAGAAAAATAAATAATCTTTCTTGTACAAAAACATAAATAAGTCCTCAAAATTTGAGTTACAGTTGAATTTATGTGAAACACTTTCGACATTATTTATACATCTCTAAGTTGTTGTCTCCAGATAATATGAATAAAAAAAGGAGAGAATCCAAATAAAACAGTTGTTTTTTGACCAATAATGCAAAATAATACAACTTATTTGTTCAAAAGAAAAGACACTGAAGATGAGTTACGACAGGAATTCAGAAAAAAAGAAACAATGAAGAAGATTTTGAGTTTATAGAGATGAATATAGAAGCCCCATTTCTGCCCTTCGTCCTGGGTTTTGCCTCCTCCATCGTTCCAAAGCCTGGTAATAAATATTGATAAGTAAAAACGTGATGTACCAAACAGGAGGGTATTAACGGCGACGTAAAGAGACGTTAAAGCTGGATTATAATGGATTATGATTTACTCTGATGACCTCGTGGTTTAAATAACCTGATTGGGCCGTACAGAGGTCGACCTCCAGCGCTTTTTCTCTCTTTCTCAAAGTCTTTAAATCCAAACCAAACCTGCCTGTACATGCACTGTTTTATCACACAAACCTTTTAACTCTGAACCATAAAACCATTCAAGGACTCGGCGCCGCAGCCACAAAAACGAGTCGACTCTGAAAGCTCCTCATTTCTTTTTCTGAAGGTCTCGGCAGCATCAAGAGTCTCTCGTTTGTTCGACTAACAAATGTTCTGCCGCTGCTTTTTCAGAGTCGTGTTCGTGCTCTTCGCCGAGGCACAATACGTGGAGGAGGACGAGGCCGTAAAAGAAAAGTTTGACGGGTTCAAGGAGAAGAAGAGGAGAGCTGCTTTTCTTCATTCCTCGTTTTTCTCTGAGGGGAATATTTGACGAATCTGTTTTAATATCTGAAGATGTTTTACAAAAGATAATGAATATTCTAAAAACCCAAAAAGAGTTATGATCCTCTATCAGGCAAAAACACCCGAAGATCCTCAAGGACGACAAAGTGGCTTCATAACCCAAATATTTATTTAAAACATTACTTTACTGTTTGAAGTCAAAATTTTCTAAAATGTAGAAATAAATAATGTAGAGAAAATTTATTCTTTCAAATGTAACTACAAAATAAGTCAACTTTTTCTCAAAATTTTGAATTTTTCTGCAAAATGTTGACTCTTTTCTTATAGTTTTGACTTTAGCATTTCATAATTTTGACCTATTTTAATCTCCAAAATTATGACTTCTTAATCTTGACATTGTCCATAAATTCTGACTGTATGTTATAATTTTGACTTTATTATCCTAAGATTCAGACTTTTTTTTATCTCCAAATTTGACTTTAATTCTGAGATTGTTTTTTTTTTTTTTTTTTTATCTATAACTTTGACGATTTTCTCCTCAAAATTTTGACTCTTTATTCAAAGTGTTGACTTTATCGTTTCATAACTCTTATTTTATCTGATTATTTTACTTTCTTATCCTGAGATTCTGACTTTATGGCAGAATTTGACTTTAATTTTTACATTCAACTTTTTTATCTACAAATGTTGACTTTATTTCCTCCAAGTTTTGACTCTTTCCCCATAATTTTGACTTTTTTTTTCTGACTTGTTTCCCTTTTCCACATAATTTTGACTTCATTTTATAATCTTGACTTTATTATCTTATAACTTTGACTTCTCAGCTCAAAATGTTGACTTGATTATTTTTTTAATTATTGTTATTTTTATAATTTTATTATTTGCATACTTATTTCTTATATTTTTTACTTTTTATTTTAAATTTTGAAGTTTTGTCTCAAAATATTGACTTTATTTTTTGTCATTGTTATTTTTCATCATCTTATTTTATTCTATTTATTCATTTTTACATTCTTTTTTTTTTTTTTTTTTTTTTTTTTTTTTTTTTTTTTTTTTTTTTTTTTTTTTTTTTTTTTTTTATTTTTTTTTTTTTTTTTTTTTTTTTTTTTTTTTTTTTTTTTTTTTTTTTTTTTTTTTTTTTTTTTTTTTTTTTTTTTTTTTTTTTTGCTTTTTATTTTAAATTTTGACTCGTTGTCTCAAAATCTTGGGCATAAAAAATTCTCACAAAAGCCAAGTTCTCATTTTATTATTATTATTAATTTTTAAACGGCAGAAATGGGCTTCCGTATAAATGCCTTACCACATGCTTTCATACAAAGAAAAATATATAAATTTTGCTTCTGCAAAAACATAAATATGTTCTCAAAATCTGATTTAAAGTTGAGTTTATATGATGACGTATTAAAATGTCGATGACAGCTTTGCGGACAGTTACGGTGCATTTCCACTTCAGCATTTTCTGTCTGTGAGTGCAGCTTCAAACAGTCAGAGTTTCATGTTTTCATCTCAACACCTTGAGTTCAGGTTGGTGAACAATCAGAATAATGTCAGTAGATCAGTGCATCTTTGATTTATCATAAATATCAATGATCTGTAGAACAAGCTGAGAAAAACAACATTTTGGGGGATTTTACCACCAAAAAGGAGGAACATGTCCACGTAAAAGAGGACGCTTGTTCAGCCTGACTTTGTAAAACTAAAAAGAAACCAGGATGTCGTCGCCCAAGGGAGCAGATTATTTTGCAGAACAATGAAAATCTGCCCACGAGGAGGAAAAAAAAAACCCTCTGCAGGTCAAACGAGCGCCAAGTTGGCTGTAAGACAAAACAGCAAATCGATAATACAACCGGGGAGCGTGCAGGAGGGAATCTTTGAAGCATTTCTGCAGAAATACAGAGCTAGACAAACATTTTTCTCTTCATTTCATGCAAAAAAAAAAATCAAAGATGCATTTAAAACCAGAAGTGGGATCTTCCAAAGGGGGCCTGATTCTTTCCTTGACTTTAAAAAAAAGAGCTTTAAAGGCTTAATTTCACCTTCTAAACCCAAAACTAAAGCAGAAAATACCAAAGAGCTCTTACATCATCCAGATTTCAACTCTCAAAGGCTTTACTGTGAATGTTCTCCTTCAATAATCTCATTTTAAACCTATTTATTCATCCATTTATCAAGCAAACATGCTGGGATTAACTCCTAAACCTCCACCTATTTCTTATAAATCCACCTCCAACTCCAAAATAAAAAAAACAAAAAGCTTTTTAAGGATTCTGCATTCATTTTCCAAGAGCCAGCTTTTGTTTTAAAGCACCACAGGCAGTTTTTAATCCTGACAGGAATAAAAAAAGATGTTCACTCATCAATATTTAAAGACCACAAATGACTGCAGACGATAAAAGGTTATTTCCCTTCACACTTCCAGGAGTTGGTGACTTAACTTTTGTTTTATTCGATGCAGAGTCAAAGTTTTTCACTCGATGCACCAAAACCAAATACGCAGAATTATAAAGTTTATCAAAACAGGCGGTTTACTGAGCATTGGAGACATAATCTGGTATGAAAATGGAATAATGATTGATATTTCACTCATTTAGATTCCGTTCAGGCAGATTAACGTATTCAGAAATGGAAAATCCCAATTTACACGCTCAAAAACTTCTTCCATATCTTTCATTACGTCTCATTTGAAGCAATAGTTTTCTAATTCTTTTTGTCTAATAATGAATAAAAATATGAGCATTTACAAAAAGATGCCTGAAAATGTGGTTTTTGTTATTATTGAAGTTAAATATTGGATTTTTGTCGCCATCTAACCTCTATTTAGCAACTGACAGCTATTTATTAATGTATTATCTGTCGTGTTTTTGAGTCAAAAGAGCAGGTTGAGTCTTATTTATTATTTAATATGTTAACAAAAGAGTTTATAAGACACAAAGGAAACTTGTTACACTGTAAACTTGGACACTTGATATTGACAAGAGACTCAAATAATGAAAACGCTTCACAAATGTGTTAAATAAAAACTGTGCTGATGCCTGTTATCAGAGGTGAGTTGAATGTAGAGGCGGAAAAACACCAAAACCAACACGGTAATGTTCATTAGAACTGAAACAGACTGGAGCCAATTTTGATGGACATAAAAATTTCAAGCAAATTCAGATTATAGTTGAAATAATGAGAATAAAGTCCAAATAATGATATTAATTAATATAAACCAGGGGTCTTTTATGTTTGTTGTCAGACCCTGACAACAAACTGGGCCCCAAACCATGTATAAAACTTGTTATTGTGCATTCAGTGTGAAGCTTTTTCAATAATACACAGTTTAATTTGGGTCGCCTTGCTAATGCCATTTATAAGCAAAACTTGCCAAATGACACCAATACCACTAAAAACTCTAGCCGGGTTCATGCAGAGCCAAATATTCTGATTGGAATCGATTTAGAGGCCCAAACCCAAAAAAAATGTTCCATATAACAAGTGGAATAAAAAAGTTGAATTTCATTCGGTTTTCTGTCTGCACATGCTCCGTCTTGGAAACACAGTGGTTTCCAAACAGAGCTCACAGAACTGGTTAGTGGCATAGAGTTTATTTCTTATACAAACTCAGGAAGAGCTAAACATCATTGTGACTTTAGACGGTAGGAAAACAAGACGTATAGAACTGTTTAAAAAGAGTGGAACACAAAAAGGTCTGCATTTAAAAACGGCCACTGTCAATTTCACAACAATCAAATATAGAAGCTATTCAGAGCAGCATGTGCCTTTTAAATTTAAATGTGGGAACAAAAGTGATGGAGAACTAGTGCCACCGCTATATTCTAAACATACTTGTCAGTAAATATTTGGAAATATGAGGAAATGATTAACCAAAAGTGTCGCGGACCCTCTACAGTACCCTTATGGACCCCCTAAGGGCCGCAGACCTCCTATTGAAGACAAAAAAACACCAAAGCCAACATGGTGAATACTCCACAACACCAACAGACTTCACAAATAATCCAGGATCAAACTCAAAATCCAACCTTGGACAACACAAATCTGTCTAAGATCAGAGGTTGTAGACCACTACAGATAAATGCAGAGGTAGAAAAACACCAAAATCAGCATATTATATTCTTGACATGCTAGTTTCGATAAAGTGCATAGATAATCCAGGATTTGGCCTCAAAATCTGTTCTCAAAGAGTCTGAAGTTGTAGACTATAGATAAATGCAGAGGTGGAAAAACACTAAAATCAATATGACATGTTCTCCATATGAGCTTTTTCCAACACACGACATAAAAACCCAAGATCTGACCCCAAATCCAACCTCAGACAACGGTGAATGTGCACACCAGAGTGAACCCGCCCACTCCAAGCTAATGCATATTTATAAATGCAAACGATAGAAGAACCTCGTTATGAACGCTCCAGACGTGTGGCGGCACAAGCGACAATTAGGGGGCACGCCTACGAAAGTCTGAGAGTGTGTGCGGGTGATGTGTAAAGTAAAGTCGGGGGGCTCCATGCTCCGAGGGGGAGATTTAGTCAAAAAGGAAGACCTAGGGCGGTGAGCTATCATCTCCTCGACAGTGATGGTTCTTTCCTGCGCGGCGGCCGTTTGGAGCGAGTCTGCTCTTTAGATTGTTTTTTTTTTTTTTTTTATTATTATTCAACACAGCTGGAGGCCACAAGTCGAGGCTGGTGATCGACGGTAACTGACGCAGAGATGTGACACGTTTATATTAACCCCTTACATCCCTACAACTCTGTCCTATTTACCATGCTACCTGTTTAAAGCTTATAACTGAAGAACCATAAGGTCAAAATTTATCAGTGACACCTCATTTGAAAGATTAAAGTCTCTAGTTTCAGAAAATGTCATGTTTTTATATGTGGCTAAAGTCCACATCAGGATAAATGCAGCTGAAACACCTTTATTACTCTTTATTTTTTAAAACCCTTTTGGAACATCATTAACTTCAAGATGCTTCATGTCAGACATAAAACATCCACCACATCACTTCTACACCTTCTCATCTACATCTGGGTAAAAACTCGTAGGAGTTGGAGAGTTTTTAGTCTCAGGTGACCACACACTATCAGATGCGTTCTCATTTACGGCGGTCTAGTCTGATGACTTTGCACAAACAAAACCAGCTGTATCAGCGCTCAGTGTCCTCTTTTTTTTCGTCAGCTTTGCTCTCTTCGTGTAAAAGGTTCAACAAAAATCATGAAATTCTAGCTCCCAGTCATAGATTCTACCTCTTTTGTTGCGCACATGAATGTGAATGAGCAATACATAGGTCTCGCCAATGATCTAAATGGCTACAAGCGGCTTCCAGTAAACTGTAAGGTGATTGGTTAGCTAATAAATGAGTCTCCAATTGAGCTGTCGTGCAAGATCACTATTGCGCTATTGGCCAGTCAAGTAGTGAGCACTTGTTGTCTATCACAAGCTCTCCTGGGATGAAAACTCATCTTCTGTCTTGTAGCCAGAAGTCTAAAAAAAAAAAACACTTGCAGCCTTGTCAGACTGACATTGAGGAGGAAATGCTCTAAGACTGTGAAGCTGCTGTTATTGATGAGAACGGACACGACAGACAGACAAACAACGGACTTTTGTCCTCTTTAAAGTGGTGAACCTTATTAAACTACTTTGTTGTGAAAACTATACAAACTTGAGACCTAAGGAGACCACCTTTCCTCTCACTTATAAGTCCCATGGGGCGTCAGGATGTGACGTAATGACCCCAAACAGGTAGGACGTCCACGTTGTTGTGATCACTATCAGAGTGATTCTTTCACTAATTACGTTTTGTGGATCACGACAACTGTACAGCAAAGTTAGCGACTGAAATGTGAAGAATCCAAACTTTCTGCTGACAAAGGTGTTGCTGTTTAGACTTTGATGAAGCATACGAGTAGCAGATGGGTTGGCGACGCCCATGTGGAGCGTAAGAGGTTAAGGTTGAAACCATACTTCTCCTTTTCCTCACATTGATTCCTCTTCAAACCTGCTCTAACAGCCTGAGCATGAAAAGTACGAAGAAAGAGAAACTGCAGTTCAATCATTTCATATTTCTCACTGACTCCAGCTCTGTAAGCAGCAGCATGATAGAAAAACTGGTGATGAATGAAATTAGATGCTGAGCAGAAACCCCAAGACGCCCCCACCCTCCCCCTCCCCCCAAAAACGCGAATACATTCAGAGAAATTGTTTGTAGCTTGTTTGGAATACAAATGAGCGAGCACCTGGATTTTTAAGAGGGGGGTGAAAAGAAATTTGAGGATGGGAGAAAGATGCAGGGGTGGAGATATGAAGCACCTACGTGTTGCTTTGGACTTTAAACCTGGATAAATTCACTTTTTTTTCGCCCCTTAAATCCTCCTCTGCGACACTTTGAGGTCTGGAAACACTAATTGCTCCCAAAAACAAAGCCTCCAAGCTGACACATGTCACAGTTTGACATCCCATCAGCGGGACCAGCCAGCCTTGAATACTAAAAATACCCGCACTCAAGGCTCATTCATGCGCTTTTGGAAACACGCCTCCACCAAATGTTGCACTTGTGGCTCACGCTCTGACTCTGAGGTTGCTGCTGCTGCAGGTCCCAAAAATGTTCCACGCACTTTAATCTCCTCCCTGCGGACAGGTGGATTATACACACACATACACACTCACACACATTCAGATGATTTAATTCACAGTTTGGTGCAGCTGATGAATCCCTCACGCAGCGGAGCAGAGATGGAGCCACACCCTCTCTGAATGAAAGCAGCAGCACGTAAAGCACAAACATCCACAGCCTCAGTCAAAAATAATAATTCCATCAAAATGAAACAACGCATGAACAGAATTATGAGCAGCTCAGTTTGATGCAAGAGAGACAGATTTTAAAGCTCAAACTGGAAGGAATCGCTTCATTGTTGCGTTTTTACGGACGCAAATGCGTAAAAACGCGTCTCCAAATACACTCACATTGAAATCACACACATATGCACATTTTCTCATTCACAGGATATTGCACACATATACAGACAAACACTGCTACCTCTTTTCTAGTGCGTGCAATCATCAGAATCCATCACATCCTCAAAAAACTTGACTTCCATTTTCAGCCAAATGTGCCAAAGCGTCTTTTTTTTCACTCCCAACTTTCACCCTCAACTGCGCACCCAGCGCTAGAATGAAGCAAGAATTTAGATTTCATGACTTACCAGTGAAGACACTCCGCAGTCAGACGCGTCCTTTTCTGTTTTTTAAAGCAACATCCTTCCCTCTGAGCGGTCATTCACAGTCTCCACCGCGGCTCTGCCTCGTCCTCTGAGTGCAGGCACGCGCAGGGAAGAAGAGGAGGAAGAAGAAGAGGGAGAAGAGGGAGAAACGGACCAGTCTGTGCGTTTAGTCCAACTGGAGCCAGGCTTTGTGACGCTTGGAGATGAAGCGCGGACGCGGCAGCGGCAGCGGCAGCAGACGCGCTCGGTGCGAGGTTCGGGTGCGAGGAGCGGCGCGGCGACGCGTCATGACCCAACAAGGAGGAAAAATAGGTGAATAAAACTCCGCGAGGATGGAAACAGATGGAAGCAGATGGATGTGAGGTGGTTGAGGAAAGTTTTCACAGCGCAGAGGAGGCAGCGTTTCCCTCAGTGACGGGAAAACAGAGAGTGCGCGCGCGCGTGTGTCTCTGTGTGTGTTTGTGCCGCAGACTCCGACGCGCTTCATCGACCACAAGTTGACTTCCGTCCGCGCGCACTGTGACTCTCTCCAATGCAAAAAAATAAAAATCCTCCAAGCTGAGAGCAGATGACAACAAACAGCAGCAGCAGCAGCAGCAGCCTGAGGGAATATTCTGGATTATTCCTGTTTTTATGTTGCTCCTGTTCTGCAGAGACTGATGCAGCAGCTGAGAGTCACACACACCTGCAGAGGACAGAGAAATGTCATTTAATCCAGTATTTTTGCAGAATTTCTCTCTGTAAANACTGGCAGGAACAGGCTTCCATATGAATTACAAATTAAGACACTTTTTTATTTCCCAGTAGAGTCCAGAGATGTGAGGTTTTAATCTGCCCGTGTTGCCACATCTTGACTGGTCTTTGTTCCGTGTTGTCCTGTGTTGTTCTCGGTTGTTCCCTGATAACTCTGGCGGACTCTGACTCATTTGTATTGCTCTGGGTGAGCAGCGACGGCCTGAATAAGAAGCCGAGCAGACACCTGGAGCCGAGCAGGATGTGGAGGATGTGGAGGAGCGGCGCTGTGTGGGTGAACTCGGGTAAATTGAAAAGCAGCCGGGCTGCTGCATTCTGGATGAACTGCAGAGGTCAGGTGGCAGATGCAGACACGTTTGCACAGGGGGGAGGAGAAGAAGAAGAAGCAGTCGAGTGGAGAGAAAACAAGAGCGAGAGGACGGAGAGTCAGACTCACAGATCATTTCTTCTCTTGCAGAGGCTGCTTCAAAGCTGCTGCTGTTTCTTTAAGAGGAAGCAATGATTGCTTTAGGTAACAAATAAAAACACAAACCCATATTCCAATGAAGCTGGGACGTTGTGCAAAAAGGAAATAAAGACATAATACAATGATCTGCAAATCCTCTTCAACCTATATTCATCTGAATACACCACAAAGAGAACACACATGCCTAAACACCTTCCTAAAAAGCTGGAACAGGTTCATGTTTCCTCTGTGTTTCATCACTTTTCCTTTAACAACACTCGTTCAGTATTTGTGAACTGAGGAAACTAATTGTTGAAGCTTTGGAGCTGGAATTCTTTCACATTCTTGTTGATGAACAACTTCAGTTGATCAACAATCCCAGAGTCTCTGCTGTTGTATTTTGTTCTTCATAATGCTCCACACGTTTTTAGTGGGAGACAGGTCTGAACTGCAGGCAGGTCAGTCTAGTAGCTGCACTCTTCTACTACAGAGCCACGCTGTTGTAACAGGAGCAGAATGTGTCTTGGTTTCATTGTCTTGCTGAAATAATCAGGGACGTCCCTGAAAAAGACAAAGTGTCTTGGATGGCAGCAGATGTTGCTCCAAAACCTGTTTGTACCTTTCAGCATTAATGCTGCCTTCACAGATACTGGGACAGTTACCCATGATGCCATGGGCTCTAACACACCCCCATACCATCACAGATGCTGCTTTTGAACTTTCCTCTGAGAACAATCCAGATTGTCCTTTTCCTCTTTGGCCCAGAGGACACCACGTCCATGATTTCCAAAAAGAGTTAGAGTTAGTGTCTGTTTTCATGTGTGTTGTTGATGTGTGACTTTGTCTTTGCATGGTAGAGTTTGAACTGTCACTTGTAGATGTAGTGATGAACTGTGTTAACTGACAATGGTTTTCTGAAGTGTTCCTGAGCCCACGTGCTAATATCCTTTACACAATGATGTGGGTTTTTAATGCAGCGCCGCCTGAGGGGTCAAAGGTCACGGCCATTCAATGTTGGTTTTGGGCCTTGCTGCTTACGTGCAGAGATTTCTCCAGATTCTCTGAATCTTTTGATGATATTATGGTCTGTAGATGATGAAATCCAACAATTCCTGCAGTTGAGAAACATTGTTCTGAAACTGTTGGACTATTTGCTCACGCAGTTGTTGACAAAGTGGTGAACCTGGCTGCATCTTTGCTTGTGAAGGACTGATCCAAACAGCTGTTTTTTGTGTTTGAACATTAAATATCTTGTCTTTGTGGTGTATTCAGTTGAATGTAGACTGTTTTTATTTTCTCACTCTATGCGCTGACGCAATCCTGGTCCGTATCCACCACACACTCACACACACTCTATCGGCCTGTAATGGAATTCACCTCATTACCAGTTGTGTCAGAGGCAGCGTCAAAGGCGTTACACGGTTTCTCCAAGGCCGCCGTTCATCAGATAGATGGGATCCAGAAGTTGTAGGTAAACACTGTCAGACTCTGCACTTTATTCTTTCTTTGCGTCTCTTTGTGACCTGTGTGTGGCCTTGGTGCGAATCCATCAGTCACGTCTCATTCAGCAGCAGCAGCAGCGGCACGACCCTGTTAAGCCACATCTGTGATCAGTTTGATTTCCCCGTGGACCTCGAGTGATCATCACGATTATCTCTGTCTCTCCCCACAGAGCCACGACCGTTCTGAGTGACAGTGATATCGTTAAAATCTCCATCTATTCTATTTTTAGACCTCAACTTAAGTTAAAATGCCAATAAAATAGGATTTCCACTAAGGCAGGGGACGTTATTTAAGTTATAAGAGCTCATAAAAACCCAATAATCCCATAACGGCTGGAAAAAAATGAACTGATCGCCTTTAAAAGATTGTGAGAAATCATTTATGTAATAGAATATATCAGTTGGAAAAGTGCTGCTAGTGTCTAAAGCTACAGTCAGACAGAGACATCCACATGAGCGACTGCTTTGATTTAATTAAAAAGCAATCAGAGCTTCAGAGATATGCAGCATCCAATCAATATTTACAGCTGTCATTTATTATATATGAGAAAGTGGGTTAGCCGTGCACACGAGGAGGTTTATTATGCTGATGCGTGCGCTCACGCTGACCGCTCTGTCAGTGTGAAGCACTGACGGATCATTATTTTCCACCGTTGGTTCAAACCAGGCCTGACCTCGTCATCAGGTCTCGGGGAGAGCGGGAAGCTCGTGCAGCAGGAACATTAATGTTTGTTCATCTTATTTCTGAACTGAAGTTAAAGTCCCAGTGAGGAGTTTTTAAGTGATTGTAAAAAAAAGTCTGAACATATTCCTGATCATAACCCACAATTTAAAATAAGATTAACAGCACTCAAATAGGTAATTTCTAAAGGCTAATTCTCAGCTTCTAAACTGATTTACAGCAAGTTCAAGTCTCTATGACAACGCCAAGCCCACTGATGAAGTTTATCAGTGAGATCTGTGTTTCTCTCTGCTGAAAACGCTTTCTGTGATTTATATTTTAGTAATCGTGGGAACAGAAGCTGGACTGTCTGACAGAAAAGGGACGAGGATGGAAGAGCAGAAGAACGATAAACAGGAGAGAGATGGAGCACAGGCTAAAGGCTAAAATCATGAGGTAAGTGCTAAATTATTAAATAAAGGCTTAGACCTGGACCAAAGGCTAAAATATTAGCTAAAGGCTAAAACATGAGCTAAAGGCAAAGTCATGGAATAGAAACTCAAACCTGGGACAAAGGCTAAAACATGAGCTAAAGGCTAAATCATGACTTAAAGACTCAGACCCAGGCCAAAGGTTAAAACATTCGCAAAAGGCTTAATCATGACTTAAAGACTCAGACCTGGGCCAGAGGCTAAAACATGAGCTAAAGGCTAAATCATGATTTAAAGACTCAGACCCAGGCCAAGGGCTTAGACTCAGTCTAAAGGCTAAAACATGAGCTAAAGGCTAAATCATGACTTAAAGACTCAGACCCAGGCCAAGGGCTAAACCATGATATAAAGGATTAGACCCAGGTCAAAGGGTAAAAAAACAAGCTAAAGGTTAAAACAGGAGCTAGAGGTGCAGACAAAAGTTGAAGGCTTAAACACTGGTTTTAGGCTAAAACAGGACCTAAAAGCTCAATCAGAAACTATGCGCTAAGACACAGGCTAAAGGCTAAAAAGGGGCTGGAGACTCAATTATGACTCAAAGACTAAATCACAAGCTACAGGCTGAAACAGGAGCTAAAGGCTAAACATGAGCCAGAGGTTAAGAAATGACTTTAAGGATAAATCAAGAGTCAAAGGCCAGAATCACAAAGTAAAGGCTAAATTGAGATTAAAAGACTGAATAAGACTTTAACGTTAAAGCAGAAGTTACAGGCTAAAACAGGAGTTAATGTGTTTGTGCTAATGTTGATTCCTGTCCACATGCAGCAGTTATTCTGCAGTGATCTGTTCAAACCTGAGAGTCTATCAATAAAATGAAGAGCCAGGTTACGTTTGCTCTGCTTGGTGAGGTTGGAGTTGGTAGATGAGCACTGGTAGGACACAACCAGGATTCACTAGCGATACTAACGTTGAAAAAATGGATTAACTCTGTTCCCTTCTGTGTATTTAATCCATTCCTCTTGGACAGAGTGTTATAACAAACACAAAACTGAGCCTCGTGGAAACACAAGTGCTACAAGGACTACCAACTCCAGAACCAGAACATCTACACATGAAGTCATTCATGTTTTATTCGCCTTTGGCCGTGATAAGACTCTGAATCCCTGATGGTCTGTTTTCTCATCCCTATCAACCCAAACGTGTTCTGTCTGTCTCTGTATCAGGGTCAGGAAATGTGGAAAACTAACACTCATGTCATATGACATTTTAAAACCAGCCGTACATGTCACGACCCATCGCTTCAGAGTATTTCTTTATGAATATTCCATCAGCCGTCCTCTCTTCGAGTCTTGTGTTCGTAAACTGGAGCGAATATTGAAGTCTCTGAGGGAACCTGGCGCTCTTCATGCAAGAGTAAGTAGAAATCTTAACCCGGGTGTTTCAACGTTCCCGTCCACTCGCTCATCCGGCTGTTCGCTTAATGAAGTCATGCTCAGATTCAGAGTCTTTAACCCTTTACACTCCACCACATTCTGCCTATACAACATGCTATGTTTCAAAGCTTATAACTGTAGAACCATAAAATCAAAATTCATCAGTGACACTTCATTTAAAAGATTAAAGTCTCTAGGAAAATATCATGTTTTTATATGTGGCTAAAGTCCACATCAGGATAAATGCAGCTGAAACACTTTTTTTTTCCCCTCTTCATTTTTTCATAACCAATTTTTGAGCATCATTAACTTCAAGATGCTTCCTGTCAGACATAAAACATCCACCACATCACTTCTACACCTTCTCATCTACATCTGGGTGAAATTTGAGCTTTCTAGGTAAAATTTTGTAGGAGTTAGAGAGTTTTTAGTCTCAGGTGACCAAACACCAGACAGAGTTGAAGACTCTGTGCAAACAAAACCAGCTTTATCAGTGCTCAGTGTTCTCTTTTTAGTCAACTATGCTCTCTGTGTGAAAGATTCGCCAAATATCCTGAAAATTATAGTTCGCAGTCATGGATTGTACCTCCACTTGAATGTGAATGAAGACATACTGCAATAAACAGGTGCGTTTTCGTTGTCCACAGTCTAGTCTGACGACTTCGCGCAAACAAAATCAGCTGTATCAGCGCTCAGTGTTTTCTTTGTAGTCAACTTTGTTCTTTCTGTGAAAAAGTTTGCAAAAAAATGTGAAATTATAGCTCCCAGTCATGGATAGTACCACTTCTGGTGTGCACAAACATAAATCGGATTGCGCGACAAAAATATCGATTTTTCAGCAGGTTTTGTGTGAACAGTACAGCTATTGGTCACTGTCTGACACTTGGCCAGTCAAGCAGAGAGCACTTCCTGTATAAATCAGGCTCTACTGGCATCAAATCTGTCTTATAGCCAGAAATCTAAGGAAATAAAATATGCCAAACTTTGTCGGATTCCCATTGAGGAGGAAATGCTCTAAGACTGTGAAGCTGCTGTTATTGATGAGAACGGACACGACAGACAGACAAACAACGAACTTTACAGGAGAAATTTCACCACTTGGAATAATTTGATGAAACAACAGCCCAGTTAAGCCAGTTAGAAAAAAAAAACAAAGATTTTTTTTTTTTTGTCCCATAGTAAGTGAAAATTTTGAGCTAAAAAAATCAAAATTATGAGAATTTTTTTTTCAAAATCTTAAGATGATGATGTCAAAATTTGGAGATAATTCAGAAAGAAAGTAAATTTTTAAAAAAAGTCAAAAATTTGAGATAAGGTTAGAATTTTAACATATTGTCAAATTTTTTGACAAAATGTGAATTTTTTTAGAACAAAAGTTACACTTTTAAGATGATGGCAACTTTTTTGTCTTTAGAAAAAGGTCAAAATTTGAAGATGATTACTTCAAATTTTTGAGAAAAAGTCCAAATTACTGGATTGAAAGTCAAAAGTATGAGGTAAAAAGGTAATTTTTTTAATTAAAAAGGGCCAAAAAATTCAGAGAAAGTTCATATTTTACAATAAAAGTCAAAGTGTTATGATAAACTGTCAACACTTTGTGCAAAAAATCAAAATAAGATAGAAAGTCAGATAAAAAAAAGTCACAATTTGACAGCATTAAGTAAAATATTTGAAAATAAGAGAAAAAAAAGTTGAAATTTTGAAAGAGTTGCAAAATTTTGAGTGCAAGTTAAAGTTGTACAATAATAAGTCAGAGTGTTACGATAATATTTTGAGATAAAGAGTCGAAATTTTGAGCAAAATGTCAAATTTCGACAACGGACTTTACAGGAGAAATTTCACCACTTGGAATAATTTGATTAAACAACACTTTTGATATGTTTGAACTCTGGATTCCTCTGGTGGAAAGGAGAGTGAATATTCAGGGTACGGGCATCAGGATGTGACGTAATGACGCCAAACAGGTAGGACGTCCACGTTGTTGTGATAAGATGGGCTATAAGCGGTTAAAGAAGAGTAGAACCTCTCTGAGTCTCTTTCCTCTGCTTCTTTTTCTTTTTTTTTTTCCTCTTATGGAGAGTGGGCAGGAGGTAAAACCTTCCGCTTCCATGACACCCCCATTAGGAGCTTGTCTGTAGGCAGAGCAGAGGACAGAGGGGTAGAGTCCACAGGGAGAGGATGGAGGGATGGAGGGATGGAGAGTGAGGGAGGGAGACTGTGAGCCTGCTGTGAGTCATATTTCAGCCTGTAGAGTTCAAACACAAAGCCTGCTTCCTCATGCATTAGTCCACCTACTGGGATAACTGTGATCTTTACAGAGCCCACTGCCACTGAGACACAATCGACTCTTCCGGCCTTTATCTTCGCCTTTTACGAGTCACCGAGGTCCAATTTCTCCCTCCATCACTTTACTTTTTGTCACCATAAACTCACTGAACTCTATACTTACATGCTCATATTTTATTCCTTTTGCCATTGAAAGGATTCCTCTTTTTGTGTAGGAAATCAACTCCATCGTGTTGCTTTTTTTGTGTTTTGTGTTGCTCTTCACTTACTCCACAATCGATGGAGCTTTTTGGCTCCTGCAGCAGAGGGAAGCCAATTCAGCTCAGCTCTAACTCGACTCTGGAGGCCGGTGATGAGCCTCACGCCTGCAGGACTGCAGCAGTGAATCTTTTTTTTAGTGCCATTAGCTGATTCTCTTTTACCCTTTTTACACTCGATTGGTCCTTGTGCTGGTTCTGGGCTGGTGCAGGGTCATTTTGTCACTGACTACGTCATTGAACACACCTGAAGTAATTCACTCTGGCATTGATGCAGCTTTACACAAGGGAATTTACCATCACTTCGGACTTCCGAGCTTTATAGAGATGCTTTTATTTCCTAGCAGGACTTGGCTCCTGCTGACAGTGCCAGAAGACTCTAAAGTTGCCAGAATTATCTCAATGCTACTGTGCTTGATCCTGGCAAAGTTGGTGGGCTTGATCCCCATTGAAAAGCTTTAAACGCTATCAAGAAGACTCAGTTTTGAGGTTGTTAAGTGCAGATTAAACTGTACTGCAGGACTTGGCTCCTGCCTGCAATGCCAAAATAACCAAAAGTTGCTTAAATGACTATAATACTATGCTTGATTTGTCAGCAAACTCACAAGAGTGGATCTCCACAGAGAATCTATGAAATACTGCCAAGAAAATCACATTCGAATGTTGGTGTGACTTGGCTCCTTCACCAAAATACACTGCAAAAACGGAAATCTAAGCAACTCATTATGTCTTATTTGTGGCAAAAATTGTCTTATTGGTCTTAATTTGAGCCACATTCACCAGACCAGCTGAAGCTAAAGACGGTCAAATAAAATACTGGATTGACTGACATATGCTCCTGGTGGTGGTGGCATCATGGTGGCGTAATGGGTAAAGCTGCAGCCTCACAGACCTGGGGTCGCTGGTTCAAGTCCCCGCTGGAGCATAGTGTGCTTGTCCAATCTGGAGTATGTATGTACACCTGTGCATGCTTCCAGCTTCCTGACTCACACCCACAACATCAATTCACACCTGTAGATATGAGTGAGTGTGTGATTGGTTGTACATGTACATGTCAGCCCTGTGATTGGCTGGAGACCAGTCAAAGGTGTACCACACCTCTCAGCCAATGACAGCTGGGATAACCACCAGCCACTCACAACCCTGAACTGGGTCGCTGATTAATAAAATTCATTTTTGTTGGCCACTTCTCTTTTTGGCCAGACAGTGCACTGCAAAAACTGAAATCTAAGCAAGTCATTGTGTCTTATTTGTAGCAAAAATTGTCTTATTGTTCTTAATTTGAGCCACATTCACCAGACTAGGTCATAAAAATGTCTTATTTCAAGTTTTTTTAAGACAAAAATGAGGTGTAAATTGCTTGTAACAAGTCAAAAAAATCTGCCAATGGGATAAGACAAATTCGCCCGGGAAGTTTCTTGATATTAGAAAGATGTTTTAAAACAAGAATCTTTTATCTTATCCCATTGGCAGATTTTTTTTTACTGCCAATGGGATAACTTTTTTATGAAAAGTTATTAAAAGTTTTTTTATAACTCAATGAATGTGGCCAGGGGAGGCATCCAAAGTTCATTATTTTTTTCCCAAAATGCAATCCTTTTTCTTTTTCTTTTCATGGATTTTTTTTATAAACCTCATAAATCAACTAAAAAACAATTTTCTGATAATTTATAGTCTCTTGAATTCTAGATTCAAGTATTTCCAACAAAAAAGAGCCACCTATTTTGAGTCAAAGGGATAACAAAACACTAAATTCAAGGCTTAAAAACAGAATTCAATGATATATTTATTGAGTTTTGAAGGTTTTTCCAGACATCCAATTGACATAAAATGAAAATAATATGTAAAACAAGACAAAAATGCAATCCCAAATAGCCTTAATGCATGTTTTTATCACATGTGGCTTTAATTCATATTTGTCATTTAAATACTGAAAAAAAAAGTTGATTCATTGGTGATGACTTTGTGGCATGGCAACAGTGGAGGATGTTTCCGGAGAGCTTAGATAAATACACATACCAGTTCCATTAAATTTCACTTTTCTTTATTTGGGTGACCTGCCACATGATATAAGCAAAGACACTAAATATCTTTTAAAAATATTTATCATTGCTGCTAAGAAAGCTATCACCCGTAAATGGCTACAGACGGAAGCACCCACAATACAAAATTGGATAGAAATTATAAAAGAAATTCATGAAATGGAAAAAATGACTTTTTTATTAAGATTAAGAAGAGATTTGCATATTGCAAGATGGGAAAAAATTGACACTTTATTTTGGAATAGTTGATGTGGAGGGTGTCTGCTCCTCATTCCAACTTGCGAAAACAACAGAACCATTTAACATTTCATCAGAACAATTATTTATGAAAATACTGTACAAAACCTACAACTGTTAAACTCCTCGGCAACTGTGAACATTTCAGACCCGGCAACATTTTTGATGTTTTTTGTCTTGTATCTGTTTTTTCTTTTTCATGTTACTTTTCTTTTCTGTCTTTGCTGTTCATAAATGAAAAAATAGGAATAAACTTTAAGTGTTAAAAAAGAAAGCTTCAGGTCACATTTTCAGCATCTGTGGCTATAATTTCAAGTAAAAGCTTCACACAACAGAAAAATAAATAAATAAATAAATAATACACATACCAGATAAATACTGGCCCTTCTTTAATAACAAACAGCAGTGACTTCATGAACAAACCCTCGCCTTTTTCCTTCCAGCAGCCATTTTTTCCCACTAATGGCAGTGTAGGAGTATCTGAACCGTTCACACACAGAATTTATTAATGCCCTCTGAGCTGGTTCCTCCAACCTCTAAAGCTAGAGGTGAGTGGGCAGCACTTCATCAGAGGTTATCTGACGCAACATCGCTCTGATTTGGAGACATTTCCATTCACCTCAAGCAAGGTTGATTTGATTTGATGTCTTTTTAATGCACTGAAGAAGCATTAAAGGCTTTGGCAGACAGAACATCCAGCAGAATCTAAAGCTTTTTGTAAATGTTTCTTAAGGCTTTACAGCTGGAGTCAGATTGGATTTAACGCTTTGGGAAATTCTCAGAGCAGCATCTGCTTCTCAAATCCTCCTTTTTTCACATTATAACATTTTTTTTCCTCGCTCTCCGTTGTGCAGGGGCTTGTTTTGATGATTAAAATACACACAAGGACGCGTCACACCTCCACCTTTGATGGTGCAATTTATCGCCGTAACCAAGGCCCCCCCTGCAGATCACGCCTCAGCCTCGGCTTTACATTTCAAGGCCCCTGTGAACTATCGCACCGAAGCTTTCACACAATATTCAGAGACGCACTGAAAGACGAAGGAAGAGGAGCTCAGAGCAAATCTATTGACAGACGATTTCCAAGGAAAAACCCATAACTTTCAAATGTACCCTGCGTTTTACGGCGCGTGACAGGCTGTAAAGATTAAAAGTCTTTGAAGGAGCGGTTTAATTTGGGAACTTTCGTGGGTCCCATGTCTGAAAAAAAGGACACAGGTGTGCAGTAGATGAGGCGGCACAGGTCAGTTGAGGTTCGACTAATTACCAAATCCAACCTCCTGATACTGATGTTTGACTTTGTTGTCGAACAAGCTCCGAGTGTTGACATCTCTCACCCGTGACCGCGACCGCTACAGCAGCATCTGTGAGCGCTGGTATCTGGCGTGAGTTCAGGACGATATAAAAACTGACCCTAAGACGGTGAAAATGTCACGTTTATAAAGCAGACTCAACCTCAAGTTCCTCTTTTTAGACACATGTAATTTAATCTTTTTAAGGTATGCAACCAGAAAACTTCCAACATCAATGCATTTATTATCTTTATCATTTTCCTTTTAGGTTATGGAACCGTGGCTGTCATTGGTCACCTCTAATGATGAGGTCATCAGATACAGAACTCCTCACTGCGTCATATGATGTTGAAGGGACGGGGCCTCAAACATTAAGGTCTGTAAATAAGAAGCTGAAATAACTGTTTTCTAAAACACCAGGGAGAGAAAAAATAGGGATTTTACTGAACTTTGACCCTCTGATGAATGAATAATGAAAGTGAAAGTGAAAGTGAGTGTTTTTATTTGTCTTAAGGCATGAAAAAAAACATTTGTAACAGGGGGAGAGGAAAATCAGTTCTGAAGTTGTGGAGGACAGATATAGCAAAACTTTCTGAAAAAAAAAACAGACAGTGCAGAAGATCTTAAATGGTCATAAATGCTTGAGAAGTTGTTTTTCTTTTACCTGGAGAAAAGTTGAGTTGTGCTTTCACTGTAAGTCCATTTATTTCACCAACTGAATCCTCTGTTTAGTATGAAACCATCTATAAATGAGCAAAGCAACATAACGACAAGCAATCTAACCAACATGCCTTGAAATTAAAGCTCCTGTTGGGAATTTTATGTTGGTTCGGTTTTTGATGCACCTGTGCGAGCAGAGTTGGACCAAAAGTTTTCTAATTAACACTCTAATCTGCCTTTTTTCATTATTCTTCGTGTGCTTTGACACCTACCCTCGCACTTGGAGGTTAAAAATGACCGGACCTGTGTTTTTACCTGTGGTATTGCAGGTCGTAAAGATGCATCAGTATTTCATGAGGAGCTAAATTTCCCCTGACAGGAGCTTTAAGTTCCCTGGATCTTTTCTTTCCATCCCGTCGAGCGTGTTAGCAACAGGTAAACAGAAACCTCGGGTTAGTTTCCACCTGGTCAGGACGACACGTCTGCACCAGTGAAGCGAGAGAGAAGCGAGTGGAGTGGAAAAAAAGACAAAGAGGAGGACAGGAAGATGCCTTTTCTGTCATGGAGCTCTCTTGAGTCTAGGGTGGGGGGGATGGGTGTTGCAAATGTTTTTCCAAATGTCACAGCATCATTCATGAGAAAATAACCTGACGTCCAGGTTTAGCTGTAAAGGTTTGAATAAATATCAGACAGAGAGAAAACGTCAAGGTAATACAGATTTAAAAATGTGAGTCCAGTTTACAAAAAGAGGAGGATTTTAAGATTTTTCAGGGGACTGGTTTTACTTTGGGACGATTATTGGCTAAACACAAGACGCGGATTAATCACACTAATCCTGCACAAATGAGGATCACAGCATAATTCAACCAGATCCTCGTCAGGTACGTCTCCGTTATGTTAACTACAGGAGCAGAAAGTTTTCATTTTCTATCAGGATGTTGACATTTGAGACTCAAAATGCCTGCCTGGACTATTTATCTCATTTTAACCATAAAACAGTAAAAAAAAATATCCTGCGAGTAAGAACTTAAGCTCATTTTTCTGCTTTGAACTTTCGGTATGTGGGAGGTTTAGCGGTAAAAAACTGCGATCAAACAGAGCGAACACATTTTATGGGATGAACTTAAAATTTGAACATTAACAAACATGTGCAGTGGAGTCTCCAACTGTCCCAAAAATTACGTTTAACTTGTTTCTTCCAGAAGGCAGTGTTTCTCAACCTAGGGGTCGTGACCCCATGTGGGGTCGCCTGGAATCAAAACGGGGTCCCCTGAAATGTCTAGTTTTGACAAAAAAAAAAAATAAAAATAACAAAAATTTAAGTTTCAGTATTTTATGAGCATTTTATTCTTAAGTATTTTAGCATTTCAAGTATTGTATTATTGAGTGTTTCAGTATTTAAAGTAGTTTATAATTTCATACTCAAGTATTTACAGCATTTAATCATTCAGTATTTTAGTTTTTTGTAGTGTGTGAAAAATGAGCTATGTTTACATTAAGCTTACACTGTTTTATGAGAAATGCTCAGTCACTAATATTTGAAATAAAACACAATGGAAAACTTTTTTTCATGCCTTAAGACAAAAAAGCACAAGGAAAAAATCCAAATTGTGGTTTATTTGAGGTTCATTCAGCATCATCAGATCCTCCATCATCTCACAGCTTCTCCCTCTCTTTGTACACAAGTCACTTGATGATGACAGCTCCTTATCATGAGACAAAAACTGAAAGTGAAAGTAGAGAAGAAAGATATTCAGCTGCTTCCACACACTGTGCAGAGCAAACAAGGCATTATACATTATTATATAAATGTTAACAACAATACAAACCTGGATGGATCAGTGTAGAGTCAGGGTGTGCAGTGAGATAATCCTAGAATTCAATTATTTTGCAGGAAGTAAGGAAAGTATTTGCTGTTTAAGAGTCACTTTGGTCACATATTTAGTTTTAATTGCTTGTCCAGGGATGAAATTTGGCAGCATTTTAGAATTCAACTCTGCCTGTGATGAATCCAGTAACGAGATCTTTGAGAAAACCCTTCAACAAGCTGCTGGAACATCCTGTGAGGGACGATGAACCGCAGATAAATGTGATAGCGACGTGGGAAAGCAACAGGCGTGGAGGACACATCTATCGGCGTGCTCACACAAAAAGGTCAGGAGCGTGTCAGACACAGCTGAACAAGAACCTAATGAAGAGTCCGACTGTCGCTTCGGCGTCATGGAAATGTAGCTGCACAAACTTAATGCTGAGATGAGAAGGGTTGGTATTTATGAATAATAAAACAGACACTTTTTTTTTTTTCCTTTTCTTCAGCCGCTCTGATTATTTACCGAGCTGCCGCCTGTTCTCCGTGTCACGACAGAAGGACTTTTAATGAGCGGCTGAATCTTCAGAGTCTGAATAAAGGCCACGTATTAGGAAGATATTGAAATTCAACTTTTTAAAGAAAGTCGCTCATTATTGCCTCAGAAACGGTGCAAACCCTGCAAACCCCCCATTAAGCAGCGTGTGTGTCCAGAAGTCGGTAATCTCTGTTCAGAGGTAGAAGAACCTAAAAAAAGATGAGCAATGAGTGAGTGAGTGAGTCAGCCGCTTGAGTCACTGAGGCCAAACAGGAAATCTGGAAAGTGTCTGTTCTGACCCCGACGCCGAGAGGAGGAGAAAACCAAACACTGGGTTGATAACACTTTCCTCGTCTTCCACGCCACCGCCACCGCTGAGCGAGACAGGACTGATTCTGCTTTATGTGCTCAGAGAAAATATTTATATAGCGACACAAAATTATCCAGATATCTTCAGAAGAAAAGGATGTGATGTCATCGGCTGCTGACGTGGGATGACGCACGATAATAGTCTTTATACAGATGGAGTTCCTCAGGGAAGCGTTCTCGGGTCTGTTTTATTTTCATGTACAAACTTTTACTTAATCATATCATTTCTCAGCGTATCAGTTATTATATTACACTGACAGCTCTTAACTTTACATTTCTTTACTCTTATAAGTTTACAACTTTATTCTTGTAAGTTTACAAATTCATTCTAGTAAGTTGACAACTTTATTCTGGTAAGTTCACAACTTTATTCTGGTAAGTTCAGAACTTTATTCTTGTAAGGTTACAACTTTATTCTAGTAAGTTTATGACTTTATTCTGGTAAGTTCACAACTTTATTCTGGTAAGTTCACAACTTTATTCTNACTTTTACTTAATCATATCATTTCTCAGCGTATCAGTTATTATATTACACTGACAGCTCTTAACTTTACATTTCTTTACTCTTATAAGTTTACAACTTTATTCTTGTAAGTTTACAAATTCATTCTAGTAAGTTGACAACTTTATTCTGGTAAGTTCACAACTTTATTCTGGTAAGTTCAGAACTTTATTCTTGTAAGGTTACAACTTTATTCTAGTAAGTTTATGACTTTATTCTGGTAAGTTCACAACTTTATTCTGGTAAGTTCACAACTTTATTCTGGTAATTTTACAACTTTATTCTAGTAAGTTGACAACTTTATTCTTGTTAGTTTACAACTTTATTCTAGTAAGTTGACAACTTTATTCTAGTAAGTTTACAACTTTATTCTGGTAAGTTCACAACTTTATTCTGGTAAGTTCACAACTTTATTCTNCCCTTATCCTCTTTTGCAGAAACTAAATATTTTTATACATGTTTTTCTTCACAATTTATTTATGTTATTATTGAAGAAAGCCAAAGGCAGAAAAGAAATTCGATGGTTTTTAAAATTCCAAGTATGATTTTGATGCTGAAAATATTCTGTGTTCGAAAGTCAAATTCATACTCCGATGGTTCAGAAATTCTTTCATAGATCTGAAACATGTCAGACTGAACACAGCTGCTGTGGTTCGATGGATACGAGACGTTCCTGCTCTTTCTTTTGGTCTGAAACGTAGAAATGTGGGTGAATAGACTCAGACTCTACGTCTCTCAGCGCTGGGACCCTGAGGTGTGTTTCTTTCCATCAGAGAAGTTTCCTTCCTTTCTTTTCCTGCTGAGACTTTCTCTCTCTCCTCCACACCAGAGCATCAAGTCTAAAGTTACAGTTTTGCACCGTTGCATCAGTAAAATCTTGGCCCTCAGTGTGGAAAACCTGAGAGCTTTTACTGGAAATCAATGAGTGAGTCATTGCAGAAGCAAGTGTCTGCACCCTCACACACACACACACACACACACACACACACACACACACCTCCACAGCCAAGTCGTTTCTCCATTGAGTTAAACTGACTCTGCTGTGTATTTGCAGCACGAAGCAGAAGACGACAATTCGGAAATGAGGATCGATACTTTAGCGGTTTAATGTGATGCAGACTCAACGCCAGCGCCTGGAGTTTCTCTTTAAATCACAACATCTGAAAATAACCTCTTCAAAGACCTGCATCTCATCAACATGATAAATAGTTTCTTTAAAAACCTGTCAAAAATATTTTTTAAAACATATCCTACCACCTTGAGGATTGTCATATCACTACAGGTTGAAATTATAAGAAAAAAAGACAAAAATTTGGGATTAAATATTACAGTTTTTGAGGTAATGTGTCAAATCTTAAGAAAAAAGTGTTTTTTGTTTTTGGATAAAATGTCAAAAATCTGTGATATTTCAATGAAAATCATAGGAAACACAAAAAAAATTGAGATAACACTTATTTTGTTGTGATAAAAAGTCAAAATTTTGAGACAAAAAAATTAAAAATTTGATATAACATTATAGTTTTGAGGTAATGTGTCCAGTCTGTGGATAGAAAGTCGAATTTCTCAGATAAAATGTCTAAAATCTGTGATGTTTAAGTCAAATCTATGAGAAAAAACTCACAACTTTTAGATAATGAGTCAAAATTATTACATCATAGTTTCAAGATTATTAAGTTAATTTATCTATTTTTTAAACATTTCACGTCCTTTGAATTTTTCTTGTATCTGCACCTTTATATAGAGGCAAACTTCAATCAGTTAAAACTAAAAAAATACAGAAAAAGAAAGATAGTTGGTTCGTTTTATAATTTTTGCCTATGTTGAGTGGAATTTTTCAGATAAAACTTTGAAATTTTAAGATAATCAGTTGAAATTAAAAGGCATTAATTATGAAAACTTGGTCTCTTTTAGTGTTATTTATGCTTATATTGAGTGGAAAATTTGAGACAAAAAGTCCAAACTTTGAGATAAATAGTTAAAATTATAAGACAAAAAGTCAAAAATTTGCAATTAAACATCATAGTTTTGAGGTAATGTGTCAAATCCTGAGATTAAATAGTCTATTTTTTTTTTTTTAAATCAAATCCAAAATCTGTGATATATCAGTCAAAATAATCAGTAAACTTCAAAAGTTTGAGATTAAAAGTCAAAATTATTGGACCAAAAGTCAAAATATTCAGACTAAACCTCAGAGTTTTAAGATTATTACGTCAAAAATCGTGATAAAATGTCAAAATTACAAGATGAAAAGTAAAAAATTCTGGTCAATTAAGTCACAATTATGAAAAAGGTCCAAATTTGAAGGAAAGTCAAAATAATGAGAGACAGAAGTTTTAAAATAATACGGACAAATTCTGAGATAATTAGTTTAAATGTTGAGATAAAGTTCGAATCTTAAGGTAATGAAGTTAAAATTATGAAAAAAAAGCAACATATTGAGATAAAGTTGTCAAAAATTGGAGCTAAAATGTCAAAGTTCTGAGTTTCTATCTCATAAATTTGTTCTTTTTGGAATATTTGTTGTAAATGAGTTTCTTCATGTTTGTCCTGTTTTCATCTTTAGACATCGTGGTGGATGACTCTGAAAGTAAAGCGTCCATCAGCTCTGAGCGTAAAAACGTCTCCATGAATCCTCCATCACTCACGTTTCTCTCTCTCTTTCATTTTCCTCAGGTTTCACCTCGCCGTCCGAATCCACGCGTCAGACGTTCAAGGTCGCTCTGCGGGAGAAGGTCGTAAATGTTTAAAGAGCGTTGGTAAAAGGTCGCTCACGTCTGAACTAATGTCGGGGCCCATAAAGCGGCGTGCGCTGACGAACAGCTGCAATAAAACCCGTCAGAGTTCCCTCACAGCATCCGTCACTGTTCAGACAACGCCAAAGTATTCGCCGCCGAACGCCACTGCAGTCAGCGCCCACCTGACATCAACATCATTCCTACGTTACTGTGGTATGAAACACCATCACACTGTAAATCAACCTGCACACACACTTCCTGTTTCTTTATGTGACATGTGTGTGTGTGGATCACACAGGGTCAGAGTGTGTTTAAATTTTCATCATATCTGTGTGTGTGTGTGTAAATGTGAATCTGGTGTTGACAGTGGAGTCTGTAAATTTCAGCAGACTCAGCTCAGAATGAGAAATAAATCATTCAGTGGTTAAAGCGACAGAGGTTGTTTCACTCACTTCTTCTGATCAGAACTTTTTTTATTTTTGTAAATAAATAAAATGAAATATTGATATTATTTTAAAAAAAGTAACAGGAACTCCAGGAACAGTTGATCCAACAAGCCGCCTCTCAGTCATGATTACTACACTTGCATCTTTAATCCAGTGCTGCACTGACATTTCTGGATTCTGAGTCATGGAGAAAGCAAAAAAACAAATTGTCACGACATCTGCGGAAAAGTTAATCCAACTGTATAAAACAGGAAAAGGATATAAAAAGATATCTAAGGAACTGAGGATGCCGATAAGCCGAGTTCAAACTCTGATTAAGAAGTGGAAAATGAGGAGTTATATCAGGTAGACCAACAAAAATTTCAGCTACAACTGCCAGGAAAATTGTCTAGGATGCAAAGAAAAACCCACAAATATCTTCAGCTGAAATACAGGACTCTCTGAAAGAATGTGGTCTGGCTGTTTCAAGATGCACAATAAGGAGGCACTTGAGGAAAAATGGGCTGAAGAAAGTCATTTCTACGCAAATCCCATAAAGTATCTCACGTACAATACGCCAAACAGCACAGAGACAAGCCTCAAAACTTCTGGAACAAAGTCATTTGGAGTGATGAGAGCAAAAGTGAACTTTTAGTCCACAACCATAAACATACAAGGTAAACCTCTCCTCAGTTGTTCCGGATACTACTTTCCAGGTGGTAAGGATGACACTTTGTGTCTCCACCTAGTGACTACAAAACCCCTACACACTCGATGTTTCCGAGTCCTTTGAACCAGGTTTGACTACTTACTTCCTACTTACGTCGTACAATAGTCTTTTATGACCTCCTTTATTTACACTCATCAGCCCCAGAAGCTGCACATGAGACGTACTGGGACGTTCACACATGACAATGATCCAAAACACAAGGCCAAGTGGACCTGAAGTGGAGGTTCTGGAGTGGCCATCTCAGTCTCCTGACCTCAATATCATCTCAAACCTGCAGTTCATGCAAGACAGAGCAAGAATTTACAGGAACTGGAGGCTTTTTGAGAAAATAAAGACCCTCATCCACAACGACCATAAAAGACTTCAAGCTGTAGAAGCACAAAATCAGGAAATATGAACAAGTGTCGTGGTGCTTCATCCTCATTTTATGTAACACAGATTTTGTCAGTGATGTACATGTGTGACATAATAGATTAAGTGATAGGTTCAGTACACACACACACACATGAACACACTCACACACACACACACACACACACAGATAGAGCGATTAAAAGAAGGAAATTGTTGGAGGGCGATGGCAATAATTGAGCTGAAACACAAGCTCTCCTCCAAGAAACTCATGAATACTAAAAAGTTGTCCTGACTCAGCCTCTCATGACCTCGGCTTAATATCACTGTCACACACAGTCACACACACACACACTCACACACACTTATTTTTGGCCAGCATCCACCCACAGCCCCGTCTCACCACCGTGGCGTTTTCCCTTCGATCGTCCTGATCTAATCAACGAGGACTCACACGCTTTATTTATTTATTTATTTTTTTAACAGCAGGAAAACAGATGGAGAGCGGCGTTGAACCAGCAGCTCATGACTTTATTTTTCTGTGGAGCCACAAAGTGTTGGGACGTTTTTTTTATTAATTTGGAAAAATCTAAAGTTCAGGAGCTTTCTTTTAATTCAGGCGGAGATTATTAGCTTCGCCATTGTTGTAGCAAGTGAACTAATTTATAACCTTTTCCTAGTCTCGAACCGAAATTTTCCTCCGCCTCTGAAATAAGGTTGTAAAAGTGTGGTTGCAGTCTCAGACTTGCAGGTCTGAAGGACTGCCGCAGAAACAAAGAATTTTAAAGTGAGGTCCGTGGACTGATTGAAATCCAATCCTGGACGAGTTGAAAGAGTTTAAATGCGTTTCTCTTTGAAAGGAGTGTGGGTAAAATGTGATCCTTCCTGTTAGTGCGGCGTCTGCGGTGGCAGAGACTAATCAGAGTGAAATTAGCAGCATCGATCACTCAGACGGACACGGAGACGGTGAAATAAACCTGAGCCTGCAGAGGAGAAAAGTAAAACCAGGCCTCTGTTTTTATCATCTCACAACTTCTCCTCCTTCTTTAAATCAAATCTGCATCTTTCTAACCTTTTCCCTCTCAACTGGCAACTCATTACAAAACAAACTTGTAGCTTTCAACCTAAAAAATGTGACAACTTTTTCTGCAAATGTGCGATTTATTCACTTACAAAAATGCAACTCATTACCTGACACTTGTTTGACGTTTTGGTGTAAGATTTCAGAAACTTTTTCTTCTCAAATCCATCACAAATTTAAGTTTCCTTACAATTCTTGATACTATTTTCTTCAAACATATAACAAACTTTATTTTCCTGACAAATTTTGGACTTTTTGCTCCCTAAAAAAGTTCCACACACACACTTTGAGTCTTATTTACAGATGCATATCATCACTTCTTTTCCTTGAAAGTTTGTGAGGTTTTTTTTCTTTTTTCTTTCTGAAAAGTTGCATTTTGATTTTGCACTCACAAAATAATCTTTTCATGCACCTTTTTCCCATTTGCTTGGCACATTTCTGACAGATTTGTTATGATTTTTCTAAGAATTTTGCCTTTTTTTTCCCCATAAATTTGTGTTTCCTTGAAATTTTTGATACAATTCATCCTCAAAACATTTTAACTTCTTTGCTGAAAAAATTGCGCATTTCCCTAAATAGAGTTGACTTCTTCCTTCCATATTCATGTTGCTCTCCACAAAATTTTGGCTTTCATTTCCTAAAAAAATGACCATTTTCTTAAAGGGAACCCCGACTGTAAGGACGAACAGGCATGAATATGCTTAAATGTTTGTCTCAAACTAGAATTTGTTGTTAAAAGACATAACGAATTGGTTTTTCTTTACCCGCCTGTGGCCTGTTTCCCGCATGTCATTCCCCACTCTCTCCCCCTTTCCTACTCTATCCACTGTCCTCCTCTATCGAATTGAAGGCAGAAAAGCCCAAAAAATATCTCTAAAAAAAGAAAAAAAATGTTCTGGCCACTTCTCCCCAGAAGCATTTGCTGCATTTAGCCGGCCCACGCTGATGAAAGAGCTGACAGGTGTGGGTCATTATAAACGGAGACTAAAGCCAAATGCTGTGCCGACTATTTTCCAACACAAACCCACAAAACTTCCTCTGGAAACCACTGAAGTCCGCTCCAGGACTTATATGATCCTGTATGAGATCCAGCCCGGTGCAACCATATGACGTCACTACCCAGACATTATTGCGGCGTAAACAACAATGGTGGCCTGCAGGTGAAAATATTTTTTCAAATTTTATACAAACTAAGATATTTTGAGAGATTTTATTATGGTTCTTATGTAGCTGGTAAAAACACTGATCATTTAGGAAAATGACGTTCTGGTAGCCAGGGTTCCTTTTTGAAAACTTTTGCAACTTTCCTGAAGATATTGATGCTCTCTTGAGTTTGAGTGAAGTGTTAAATGAAGAGTTGAGTTGCAAAATAAGATTTTTCAATTGAATGTAGTTTGAACAGGAATTGCAAATCATTGCTTTCTGTTTTTATTTATGTTTTACACAAAGTTTCAACTGCATTGGAATTAGAGTTGTATGACCTGGCGCCACCAATGAAGTGTTTTATTTTGAAAATCCAACAGATGTTAAATGGTGTTTTTTGAGCCTTTTGTTCTGTTTGAAACTTTCCTCTTCCAGAGTTTGAAGCTTCCTCTGCAGGTTTAAAGCTGTAAAATGTGACGACCGAGCTCGTCGGTGATATCTCTCTCCTGATTATTTCTCCGGGGCGTTCCTGTAATTCATCCACAGCCGAGCGTTTATGGAGCGCGACCGATGATCTTTCCAAATCCGGCGTGAGGCAAAGTAACTTTGTTGAGTCATTTTTTATTGATCTGCTCTCACATCTGTCTCTGCACTTCACTTTTTTATGAAGTTAGTGCTATAGAAAAGCATCAATCCTTCCTACAGACTCCATAAAGAACTCTGCGTTCACTACCTGAGTAAAGATGGAGGCGTTAACTGAATGATGAGACCTCGGGCCAGGAAATGACCATTAACCATTGGACGGGTGCCACGGCCCGAATACCGCCACGTCTATACTCTCATCTTCAATATTTCGCATTGATTTACTGTCGGGTCATGTTTTCTGCTGTCAGGGTTACAGAGGATGAAATGTAAGATCCTAATGTGTCCATTAGAGGAAACTTTGGCACCTCTTACATCACATTATACGCTTCATTCAGATTATCTCGCGTGATGCCGGCCGCTCGACTCAACTATTTCCATCCATCACTGTCAACACCCGAGGACAAAAGAAGGCGACGTGCATTAATCTGAAGGGAGGGGGGGATTTTTCACACAAACAAGAGCTTTGCTTCTACAAACCCCATTTCCAGTGAAGTCAGGACGTTTGGGACTCATGAAAATATTTTCTCATTTTGAACANTAACTGAATGATGAGACCTCGGGCCAGGAAATGACCATTAACCATTGGACGGGTGCCACGGCCCGAATACCGCCACGTCTATACTCTCATCTTCAATATTTCGCATTGATTTACTGTCGGGTCATGAAAAGACGACAGTCCCAATGTCTCCTACTTTACATTCTAGGATTACACAGGTAATCTCCTTTGAAACCGTGGAGAATGTAGTGTAATATGCGAAGTAAGTCTAATAGAGCGCACTACGGCCGGCGAGCTGAGTTGATAAAGGTAGGTAGTGACAGTTGTGGGCTCCTGTTTTCTTCCGCTGCACGTAATTAGACTTCCCAGGGGGGGATTTTTCACACAAACAAGAGCTTTGCTTCTACAAACCCCATTTCCAGTGAAGTCAGGACGTTTGGGACTCATGAAAATATTTTCTCATTTTGAACAGGTTGATTTAAACAGTTGAGTGTCATGATTGGGTATAAAAGGAGCATCCCCAAAAGGCTCAGTCCTTCACAAGCAAAGATGGAGCCAGGTTCACCACTTTGTCAACAACTGTGTGAGCAAATAGTCCAACAGTTAAAGAACAATGGGCCTCATTCACAAAACGTTCGTACGCACAAATTTGTGCCTAAATCATGCGCTTAATCTAAAAAATTTGACTTTTTATCTTCGACATTTGCCTTTATCTTAAAATTTTGACCCTTAATGTGAAAGTTTAGACTTTTTGGACATAATTGATTACATAAAATTTGAATTTTCTTTATCTCAAAGTTTTGGCTTTTTGTCTCAGAATTTTGTCTTTATTTTTATCCTTGCATTATAGTAAAAACTTTTGATGTTTTGACGGTTTGATGAGATTCTCTGCCGGACGTTGGGAAAACTTTACGAAAGCCTGATTTGAATAAAATTGTAAATTGAATTGAAATCGCAATATCTGCCAGAAAAATCGCATTTAGATCTTTTTCTAAAATCGTTGAGCCCTAGTCCATAATATCATCAAAAGAAACTGGAGAAATCTCTGCACGTAAGCAGCAAGGCCCAAAACCAACATTGAATGGCCGTGACCTTTGACCCCTCAGGAGGCGCTGCATTAAAAACCCACATCATTGTGTAAAGGATATTAGCACGTGGGCTCAGGAACACTTCAGAAAACCACTGTCAGTTAACACAGTTCATCACTACATCTACAAGTGACAGTTCAAACTCTACCATGCAAAGACAAAGTCACACATCAACAACACACACAAACGCTTCAAACTCTTTTTGGAAATCGTGGACGTGGTGTCCTCCGGGCCAAAGAGGAAAAGAACAATCCAGACTGTTCTCAGAGCAAAGTTCAAAAGCAGCATCTGTGATGGTATGGGGGGTGTTAGAGCCCATGGCATCATGGGTAAGTGTGGGTCATAGACACTTCCGTCGTAATTACGACTTTCCATGTTTGTCCAAAACCTCGTTGTAGACGACGGTAGGTTCTGTGAAACAGAAAAAGTCCCTGCAGGGACTAATAAAGTCGTTCTGTTACTTTGGTTCTGTGTAAGACGAGGACAATGTTGTCACACCGAGACATCATCTTGAGTGCAGCTACTAGACTGACCTGACCTGTCTCCCATTGATTTCTGGGTTAATTGAGGTTAGATATTGTTATGTGTTTTGAAAAGTCTTGACAAGCCGAATTTTCTTGCCCTGTTGGCTGATAATTTTGCTTAGTTTAAGTGAAATACCCGCAATTTTGTTCTTTTCTTGTTTTTGGAGGCTGACTTTTTGTACTGAGATATAAAGTCTACAAATTAGACTGTTTTTTCTGTTTAAAGTGTCAGATGCTGCACATGCTTCTTCTGTAACAGGTTAGTTGACACAAAAAGCATCAGAAACAGCAGCGTGAGCGGAGCATCCAGTCCATTAACCTTCAGTGGTTTTAGATACAAACAGGAAAGTCGCCGACGCTGACACACTCTGAGGGGGAAGCAGCGAGGAGCAGAGGTGGTTATGGAGTAAATTAACCTGACACACACTGTTGTCAGCTCTTGTATTAAGGATAAAAGCCTGAATGCAGCACGCCGGCGCTGATATAGGATCAGGTGTCATCAGTTTATTAAGTCAGAGCCAGATAAGCCGGCTGGAAATGAAAACGCTGGATCTGGAAATTGAATCGTCCCTGTTTAAAAAGGGGACCAAACCGAATCTGCGGAGGCACGCTGAGAGTAAAGATAATTTTCAAATAAAGACGGCGATTCATCCTCTTCTTTCAATCAATCACGCTCACCTCGGTATCACAAACACTCTGCGGGATTATGGGAAAATAAAAGCGTCCTGTAGAGAAGAAAATAACATCCAGAGAGCGCTGTCATTCTGCTGTCACATCACGACACGTGGCTGAATTACACTTTCTTTCACATCATTGGCTGACAGCTGGAGACCTGAATCAAACACACCTGGACTCTGAGGCCGCGTCGCCAAAAACTGAAGAGCTGCAGCGTCAGGCAAAGGAGTGTTTACCTTTGATTACAGCACACATTCACACATTCACCAACCTTCTGCAATGTCACAGATTCATTTCCATCCAGTGTTGCATTAATTTTTCACCAAGATCTTGCATTGATGATGGTAGTTTCTGACCACTGCACAAAACCTTCTCCAGCACATCCCACTCTGTGGAGGCCAATCCATGTGTAAAAAAGACGTCTCATGCTCCCTGAACCACTCGTACATAGTGTTGTGACGTTCACGAACGAACCGGTTCTTTTGAACGGCTCGTTAATATGAACGATGGGAACCGAGTCGCAGCTGCGATCCGTTGTGTAGAACCATGTGGAAAGACACATCCTGTGGTGGTGGAAAAGATGTTAGTCTGTTTGAGAAGGGTCAAATCATTGGCATCAAACAGAGAAAACATCTAAGGAGATTGATGCAGAAACTACTAAAACTAGGTTAAGAACTGTCCACGCATTATTAAAAACTGGAAGGATAGTGGGGACCCATCGTCTTCTAGGAAGAAATGTGGCCGGAAAAAAATCTTGAATGATGGTGATCGGCGATCACTTAAACGTGTGGTGAGATCAAATGGAAGAAAAACAACAGTAGAACTCAGGGCTATGTTTAATAGTGAAAGTAAGAGCATTTCCACACGCACAATGCGAAGGGAACTCAAGGGATTGGGACTGAACAGCTGTGTAGCTTTAAGAAAACCACACATCAGTGAGGCTAACCGGAAAAAAAAGCTTCAATTTGTTAGGGAGCATAAAGATTGGACTCTGGAGCAATGGAAGAAGGTCATGTGGTCTGATGAGTCCAGATTTACCCTGTTCCAGAGTGATGGGCGCATCAGGGTAAGAAGAGAGGCAGGTGAAGTGATGCACCCATCATGCCTAGTGCCTACTGTACAAGCCTGTGGGGGCAGTGTTATGATCTGGGGTTGCTGCAGTTGCTCAGGTTCAGCAACAGTATGTGCTCAAAGAATGAGGTCAGCTGACTACCTGAAGATACTGAATGACCAGGTTATTCCATCAATGGATTTTTTCTTCCCTGATGGCACGGGCATATTCCAAGATGACAATGCCAGGATTCATTGGGCTCAAATTGTGAAAGAGTGGTTCAGGGAGCATGAGACATCATTTTCACACATGGATTGGCCTCCACAGAGTCCAGACCTTAACCCCATTGAGAATCTTTGGGATGTTCTGGAGAAGACTTTGTGCAGCGGTCAGACTCTACCATCATCAATGCAAGATCTTGGTGAAAATTTAATGACACACTGGATGGAAATAAATGTTGTGACATTGCAGAAGCTTAAGGAAACAATGCCACAGCGAATGTAATCAAAGCTAAAGGTGGTCCAACGAAATATTAGAGTGTATGACCTTTTGTTTTGGCCAGGCAGTGTATTTCTAACACTTTCTGAATGGGAGTAACTGTACACTGAAAAAGCAATTTCCCCTAAGGGATCAATAAAGTGCTCTGATTCTGATTCTGATGGTTAAATCAGTTTAAGTTCAGTTAGACACTCCCCTTGTTGAAATATAGAAACTCTAAATGTGTGAAAGCATTTGGTGGAGGAGGCTGTTTCCTCCTGCTGCTTTAAGGGATTTTATTGAGGAGAAAAAAGCACAAGTGACCCTTAAAAACAAAGAATCAAACATTTGCTCAGATACAGACACGATGACATCAAACTTCATCTTGGGATCAGACGTCCTTTCAGTCCCATGATGCATTTAGTCATGAAATCAAATTTAAATGCATCTTTTCAAGCAGAACACTTCAGTCCATGTGTGTCTGAGTGTTACAGAGCAGAGCTGGCTCTCTGCCACGTCTCTGCAGATTTATCTCCAGAAAATAGAGAGGATGTGATTGAGTGAGTGAGTGTGTGGAGTTTTTGTACCTGCACAATGTCTAAGCAGCACAAAGAGAGCAAGTATAAAGAAAGGATGAGTCAGTCCATGTCCGGTTCAAAGAAGACGACGCTTCAATAGAGAGAAGTCACCGCGCAGGGATGAAATTCAACCTTAAAGCAACGTTTCTGGGTTTGATTTCCAAGGTCCTCTCTGTTCCTGTGAAGTTTCCTCAGCGATGAAAAAAAAAAAAGAAACTCTCCAGCTGAGGAGTCTGTAATTATTCACCATCAGCGTGATCATGATTTTCACTTTCTTTCATGGTGTTTTTACACGTGGCTCATTTTGGGTTCGTAGAACAAGAGGGACATCTGGTTAATCCGACTTTAATTTGGTTTTTTCTTTGTCAGCGTGAGGACGATTCAATCCAGTCATCACTTTATCCTCAAAAAGAGTCAGGTGTGCTCACTTCAAGGAGAATCAGACAAACGAGCGAGGACGTGAAGTGAAAAAGACGATGTGAGAGGAAGAAGAGGGTTTTTGACTGTTTTAACGGAGCTTTCATGAAAACACGGCTAAAACGAGACAGAGAAGGATGATATCAAAGCACAACTCGAGATGTAAAATGTAAATAAAAGCAAAGTACAATGATTTTCAAACCCTGTTGAACTTTATATTCGATTGAATACACCACAAAGACAAGATATTTATTCTTTAAACTGATAATGTTTTTTCTTAATTTAATCTATTTCTTGAAAAAACATGATTTATCTTCAAAAGAAAATAACCCAGCAGCATCAAAACCTTGTGACAAGTGATAAAAGTTTGTTGTGGCTGAGAAATGATTAAATCAAGCTGATCCATTGAGAAAAAAGTTCCAATATCTGACTGTGATGTTTCCCTTTAGGAAACTGTGTCTTATATTTAGTGTGATGAGATATTCAGATTAGAAATTAGAAGAATAGACTGGGTAGATATTAAGTTTTTGCAGCGCTCAGAGTGTCTAAAATTCTGCGTCTCTCTCTACGGTGAATTCTGCTTTTGTAACTAATGGTGGGCGAAATAAATGTGACATTTCCATTGGTAGATGAGTGTGTGTATAAGTGTGTGTGTGTGTGTGTGTGTGGACACTTGGCCCTGCCACTGATTAGAGCAAATGAAAACAAAACAGCACTGATGTCCAATCGTTCTGCTGCCATCATTCATTTTCATTTTCATTTTCGATGCTCAAAGGTTCAAAAGCTCGACACAAACACCGTTCAACCACTGTCACCTGTTCTCCTCTGTCTGGTTTATGGACTAAAAACACAAAAACAGAAAGGAAAGGTCAACTGAACATCTGTTGGTAGTTTTTGAGTTTGTTTATAGAACAAATTTCCTTTGCAACACAATCATATGTGACATTTAATGTAAATTCCAACCAGCATTTGCACTATTCACCTGTTCTGTGTAATACTCTGCTATACACAACAGAAATACTGAGAACTAGAAATAGGACTAATTTTTTTATTCTTTATATTTATCCTCTACCTCATGTACATAGAGCTGCTGTTGCGTTATCCAGTAGGACAGTATTTCATCTTGTGTGTATCTAGTACATTTAAAGTCTTCTTACAACCTTTTTTACTTATACTATTAACTTAACTATTTATCTATGGCACTGAAAAGGAGCTCTATAATCTTGTTGTACATTCTGTATAATGACAATAAAGGTCTTTTTCATTCCAAGCCAAGTCCTGCAAGAGCAACTCAATAATTGAATTTGCGTTTTTCATGACCTTTAAATAAAATAATAATAATAATAATAATAATAATAATAACAATTCTACGACGGAGCATTAGGGCCACATTAAGAAGTATTTCTTTTTGCTTCATATTTCACTACGATATTAAAGTTGTAATTAATTATTTTACTACAAGAATAAAGTCCAAATTAATTATTTTAACCCTGTGGTGCATTGTGGTCACTACAGTGGACACCCTTTGAAAACGTATTTACTCCTAAATTCAGTGGTTCATGTGGTGGAAATTCATATTAGCCTGTGTCAGGATATTTTTATTCTTCTTAGAGCCTGAAAAAATGTTTTCAATTCTTTTTCCAAATATATATACATATATATATTTTTAAAAGTTATAGACAAACATTTGAGGGTAAAACAGCGTAATAACTATAAATTATTCTGTGTTAAAATGGATGAAAGAGAGTTAAAGTGTTTTGCAAAGCATTAAAAAAAGATTATTCATGAAATAACCAAAAAAAGAAAAGAAGTCAAACAACAAAATAAGTCACATTTACATTGAGTTCACACTGTTTTATGTTGAATGCTCAGATACAAATATTTGAAAAAAAGAAAAAGGATTTTTTTTTTTTATGCTTTAAGACAAATAAAAACACTCAAGGGAAAAATCCTGACACTGACTTTCATAATTCATGCATCAGAGGGTTAATACAAAATTAAAGTCGAAGTAAAGTTGTATCGGAAGTTGGTGAGGAAACGATCAAATCATAAGAAGAAAAAGAAGAATGAAACGAGGATGAGAGTGCTGCAGTTAGCAGGTAAAATTAAACGTTTATTAAAATGTTCTGCTCCTCGTAGACTGTCTTCAATTATATTTTGACTTTATTCTCATAATAAAACAATTAATTTGGACTTTAAACTCATTGTAAGAATAGTCAACTTTGACTTTATTCTCAAAATAAAACAGTTAACTTCGACTTTAAACTCTGTTTGACTTTATTCTCATAATAAAGTAATTAATTTCAACTTTAATCTCGTAGCAAAATATGAAGTTAAAAAAAAATAAAAAATTCTTAATGTGGCCCTAATTCTCGGTCGTACAATTTAAGAAAATAAATGCTCAAAATATTTCACTCAGCATCTACTGAATCAATATTATGTTTGAATTTTGAATTAAACACAAAAATAAACCAACATTTCTATGATATTTGAATTCATTGAGATTCACCTTTATACAGTTTTCTACATGATTCCATTCTGTGATTGAATCTACAAAGTATTGACTTGAAGGGGGTGAAAATCTTTGCAATTACTTATTTAATGTTACACATTTTTTATGTTTGTCATTACTTTGTAGAAATCAGCTTTTAATTTGACATTAAAGTGGATTGTTTTGAAATTTTTTCCATCACAAAAGCCAAATTATGTTGAGCGTGATTGATTTACAAAAGCAATAGAAAGTGTTGAATACTTCTAATTCCAACACTGACTTTATTTATGACACTAATCCAGGACCAAACCCTTTTTTTTTTGTCTATTTCAGATCATTTAACAAACGTTACACATTCAAAGCTGACTTGTAAAGAATTAGTTTGATTAAATCATGACCTGAGTCGTGATTCTTTCACAGTCACACTCCGTCTTCTTCAAACAGTCGGCGAGTTTTTGTGTCAGCCTTCGGTGAGTTTGTGCGGATATAAAGGAGCTCAGATTGTCTGAGCCTCAGTGATGAAATTAATCCCATTTATGTGTAAAAACTTTTTGTGTTCACGGTGTAAGCCTCTTATCTGTTTCTGGCGGAGCAGGCCCAGAGTGATTTGTCTCATCTGCTTTTCCCACAGTTCTTCTCTGAATATTCAGCATCTGTGTGTGTGT